>CAWUFW010016706.1:0-296312 GCA_963921515.1 Calotriton arnoldi | reverse complement strand
GCGTTGAACAGCAATGGACCGATCGGTGCCTCCGGCCGGCCCATTGCTTTCAATGTGTGCGGGCACGCGTTGTACCCCTGTGCGCGTTGAACAGCAATGGACCGATCGGTGCCTCCGGCCGGCCCATTGCATTCAATGTGTGCGGGTACGCGTTGTACCCCTGTGCGCGTTGAACAGCAATGGACCGATCGGTGCCTCCGGCCGGCCCATTGCTTTCAATGTGTGCGGTGCACGCGTTGTACCCCTGTGCGCGTTGTACCTCAATGGACCGATCGGTGCCTCCGGCCCGGCCCATTGCTTTCAATGTGTGCGGGTACGCGTTGTACCCCTGTGCGCGTTGAACAGCAATGGACCGATCGGTGCCTCCGGCCGGCCCATTGCTTTCAATGTGTGCGGGTACGCGTTGTACCCCTGTGCGCGTTGAACAGCAATGGACCGATCGGTGCCTCCGGCCGGCCCATTGCTTTCAATGTGTGCGGGTACGCGTTGTACCCCTGTGCGCGTTGAACAGCAATGGACCGATCGGTGCCTCCGGCCGGCCCATTGCATTCAATGTGTGCGGGTACGCGTTGTACCCCTGTGCGCGTTGAACAGCAATGGACCGATCGGTGCCTCCGGCCGGCCCATTGCTTTCAATGTGTGCGGGTACGCGTTGTACCCCTGTGCGCGTTGTACCTCAATGGACCGATCGGTGCGCACCCATTGACAATGGGCTTGCCTGGCAACGGACGCGTTTTCGAATTTCGAACGAGTCGGTTGCTGGAAAATCAGTTGGTCACCCACAACAATGTTGCAAAATCATGTATGTCATGAAGTTGAAATTTTGAAGGATGCTGTGGGCGTGTTTTGGTGCTGCTATTCCATGGATTGGCCAGATTCAGAAGATGCAAACGACTTGGACCTATCACTTTGGACACAAGGGACAGTATCTGCCTCTCCAGCACATATATATTGCTGCCTGTTCCCCTGAGAGCCCACTTGCCTGCACTACATGCTCCAGGACGACATCTGCCACTGCACTGCTGCTGTCTCTGCCCCTCTGGACCCTGCAATGGCACATACTGTGGAGAGAGCCCCAGCCTTCAGCCTTGAGGAGAACCAGGCCCTGCTGGACAGCCTACTTCCACAGTACAGCAAGCTGTATGGGACACCAGGGGAGCAGGTGAGTGTTCTGTGCACTGCCTTTCTGAATGTGCATTTTGTCTGACTAGCAAGGCTGAGAGTCAGCACACCACTGGCTAGCAGGCTCACTGAGTAGTTGTCACCCCCCATAGTGTGTAGTGACTTGCACTGGACAGGTATGGTGCAGTGACAGTGCTTCTGAACAGGGTTTTACTCCCCATGCAATGATACCATGTAGTGACTTCTGGAAAACTGTCCATGGGCAGCCGTGCACTGCCTGGGTACACCATGTGCCCCTGTGATTGCGACATGTATATGCAACTGTGTCATGCACGGATATGTTGCATGTGTAGTAATGGCCTTATCACTTTGTCATCCTGACAGGCTTCTGCCCATCGGAAGCATGAGATATGGAAGGACATCGTCCGAGCTGTCCGGTCCGTGGGGGTCTACAAGCGCCGGATCCGCAACTGCCAAAAGAGGTGGCAGGACCTTCGGGGCTGGACCCGGAGGATTGCACGGGTCCAGCTGAAGCTGTCGCCTCCTCGCAGGAGGGGCGGAACACGGACCCTGACCCCCCACATGCTCAGGATCCTGGTGGTGGTCTTTCCAGACCTGGATGGGCAGCTGAAGGCCAGAGAGCAGCAAGGAGGGGGTGAGTCAAAGACTGCACTTTGTACTCTGTCTAACATGCTATGTGCCCTCCTCGGGCCAGGTTGAACTGCCACAGTACAGCAGTCATGTTGTCCAGGAGCCATGTCCCTCTATTGTGCACTGCCCACTCCTCATCTGATACCCAGGTGTGGCCCTTACATGCAGGGAATTCTGTCACTTAGGACTGTGTCCTTGCAGTTTGCTTGACTCAAGGTGGGAGACAGCATCTGTTTCCCTGACTCTGTGGTGGGCATCATGGGTGGGTCCATTGCTTACACAATGCCTGTATTCTGACATGTATTCAGCGTGTTACTTTGATCTGTGGTCCAATTGCTGAGCTGATCCACCACATGTGGCTGGGGTACCTGGCACACACCCATGCTGCGGGTGGGAACAATGTTTGGGCCCCAGGAGTATGTATATGACGTGTGTCACACATACTTAGCCAGCTGCCTACAGTCCAGGGCTCATCCCTCATTCATGTGGGGCTGGACAGTCATGCCTACTCCAGGCCATACAATACACTCTGTACTCCCACTCCCGTGTATCAGCGGACACATTGTGCACAGTGATTTGACCCCTCAGGTGTCTGCCTCTGTGTCAGTGTGCTGTGGATTAGTCGCCAGGACTGCTGTGGAGTTTCTTGGTAGGGGCTCAGCATGCCACTGGAGATGTGACCATAGGAGACGATACTTGTGTGACACATAGGTGTCTGATCAGCTGCCCATGCAGAATGGGGCATGTAAATGTGAAGTTCAGGCAGCTGTTCCCCATGCACAGCAGAGTGTGAGGGGCTCAGGTTCAGAGGGTAGTGTCACAGGTCTCCCATATGTCCAATAGGTATGACCTGGACAGATGAGGGTTAAGAGGATGTGTTGTGGGGGATGTACATGTGCACTTGTGCAGCTCCAGGACTTGCATTCCCCATGACCTACTATTGTGACACAGTGCAGAGTGTTGTTGTCTGGCTGCAAAGTCATACATCACTGAGACAGTGATGTATGACTTTGCAGTCATGCCTCCGCCATGGCATGTGTCTACTGATTGGTGATCCTGCAGGGGAGTGACATGTGCTACATGCACACCATAGTGGCGCTGGCTATCAGGACATGGGTGCATCATGGTGTCTGTCGCTGGTATGCATCACATGCATTTCCTATTTGACTCTGGGCATCCCTTACATCCGTAAACCTGTACTGACTCAGTGGCAAGAGCTGTGATGTGTCCACACCGTGTCCTCTGCACTGTCCAACTACTGTGTACTTGGTGCATGTGTCAACACTGGGGTGTTGCAATCCAACAGACACCAGACAGATGGGTGCAAGGCCATGTGGGATGTGAGTGCCATGCTTGGCATCAGACTGACAATTGACTTCTCCTGTTCAATTAGTGCACTTTTAGCAATGTACAACTAATGATGCCAGGGCTTGCTCTGTGATGTGCTGTGCTCACAGTGGTGTGTGCGTTATGTGCAGGTGACTGATGTCTGTCTGTTTCCCCATTGTTTGCAGATACATCCACGGCCACGGAAGGGGACAGCTCCATGGACCAGGAGGAGCCGGAGAGCCAGACTGGGTCAGCAGCCGAGGAGTGGTCGGAGGGACCCAGTGGCACGGAGGGCGAGGGGAGCCACACCGAGGAGTCCTCAGCAGCATCCACCTCAGCTGAGGACCAGAGCAACTCGGAGGATGACTCCCTTGTGGAGGCGGGTGTCAGCAGCCACCACACCCCAGCTAGTGTTGCTGTCCCCGCCACCACCAGCACCACCACCGCCCTCCCATCGGCTCCCATTCCCCAGGTCCGTGGAGGCTCCCATGTCCGGGAGCGTGTCTCCTTTGGGCCAGGCACCGCACCCCCTGCCCCTGTGTCCCCTGCTGCCCTGAGTGAGGAGTCTGTGTACCTCCTTCGCCAGCTCCATGTAGGGCAGACAGCCATGCTGAGTGTCCTCCATGCGCACACCGCGCTGTTGACTCAGCTGGTGTCGTTCATGGAGGGCATCTCATCGGGCATGTCTGACCTACAGAGGGGCAATAGGTCTATGGACTCCTCCCTGACAGCAGCAGTGTCCCTCCTCAAACGGTCCCTCACCCCTCCTGCCTCTGCTCCATCCACACTCCCCAGCACCTTACCCATCCCAGGCACACACACACTGGCACAGGCACACACCAGCACACACACATCCAGCACACTGACACACACGCCAATGACAAAACGCACACGCACGCACATTCAGGGGACTGAAGCCAGACTCACAGGGGATGGGGCCCTGGAACACACACACGCATCCACATGCACTGCGCAGTCCTCAGTTCCCTCTCCCTCCAAAGCACCCTCCCTTGCCTCACCTGCAACCCCAAAGTCACAGCAGCTCTTCCTCTGTGACCTCGGCCTCTTCCCCACCGATGAAGCTGCTCCAGCATCCCGGGGGAAGAGGAAGCCCACCCACATGGAGCAGAGTGCCCCTCGCCCCCGGACACCCTCCCCCAGGCGCAGACGGACTGAGGCCCCCACCCGCAAGTCCCCCGGAGTGCTAAGAGCAAGACCCCGCCACCGCCCTGCAGCTCAGGCACAAGGTCTCCGTCCTCCATCCCTCAGGCCCCCACTGCACAGGTGCCCCCACCACACCCTGCCCCAGGTTCCCCCACCCACAGATATACCATCCCCAAGATGCTCCGGCCTTCTCCCCCTGCCACTTGCTCTCCCAGCACCACACCCCCCGCTGCGCTTGTCTGTGCCACTGATGTGGTGAGGGTGTCCTCCCCTCTGTCCAACCCACCTTGCCTGTTCCCCATTCTCCTCCCCTGGAGGTAGGCACTGCAGTGGAGTCCACTACCGCCCTGTCTGACTTGGGCACTGCAGTGGCGGACCTGTCCACCCCATCTGCAGGGTCCACTGCAGTTGTGCCGGCACCCACGACATCTGTGTCATGCCCCCAGTTGTGCCGGCACACACCATGTCAGACACCTCCACTGCAGTTGTCAGTGGCTCTCCAGCACCCACCACCCCTTCCCTGACTCCCCCTGGTGAGCCCTGATCCTGTCCCTGCGGTGCCTGGCCTGCCCCCCGGTTGCCCCTCCTAGTGGATTGTCCCTGGTATTGTGCAGGCATGCGTAGGGTGACATCTGCCAGTGTCACCCTGTTTGAACTTTGACAATGGACTGGCCATTGGCCTTTGCTCTAATTTCTTCTGGACGTCGTTATCAAACAACACATATGCTGAATAAAGCAACTTTCTTTTCTCTAGTGCTCATGCTTCAGATGTACATGTTGTTGGTGCAGCTAACCATGCCCTTGCTGCAGTGATGGTGATATCTGGTCTCATGATTATGAAGTGTTACTGTGCAGGAACCCATGTGGTCCAGGGGGAATGTGTCCTATCATGTGGTGTATCCATGTAATCAATAGCAGCATCTGAGGGTGTCATGTGTTCAGTATTTGGCAATGGGTTTCCTACTTACATTGGCAATTTCATATCTGTGGCTTCCACCCCTGCACATCTGTTGTGCCTGCCATCGTTGCATTTGTCTACTTCCCTGACCGTGTTGCCATCTCCAGTGGACATGCAGGTTTGGGCATCAATGGGGAGGGACTCATCCGTGTAGTCAGTGCAACATTGCTATACAAGTGTGTTGGATCTGTGCTGATGATTCCGTTGGCACATCCATGACCAGGCTGATGTGATGGGAGCCCTCATTTGGTGCTAATTGTTGATTGTGTGACCAAGTGCTCAGCTGACATGATGGGGCCCTACTGAGGCAACATATGGCACAGCTTTCCTCACACAGGAGTGGAGTCCCCTCATGGCAGTGTGTACACGTGTGACATTGCCTGCGCCCAAGGTGTGTGTTGTATGTGCATGTCTGTGTGTTCACTTCCATTCATCTGCGCATGCTGTGATCCCTAGTGTTGTACCTGTTTGTGATGCTTGCTGACTTGAGCTATGTTCCCCCAAAGTCTTCTCCCTGTGTTCTCTGTGATGTGGGTGCATGGCACATTACTGGTCATCAGGGTGTCACCCATAGGTGTGTTTGCTGTCAGGGCAGAGTTTGTGTGCAGACGCAGATGGGTCACAGTCAGGTTTCCCTTTGGCACTTGTTGTTTGCCCCTGTCATGTGATTTCCAGTTTGTGTTATCTTTCAGTGATTGTGACACGTTGTGTGTGTGACTGCTGGCACTCCTTAGGGTCCGGGCTGCAATGTTGGTTGTTGTCTATGTGTGTTCTTTGTGGGTGACCTTGGCTTCTTCATTGGTGTGTGACTGTGGCTGGGATCCCATTGGTCGGTGTGGTATTGCCGTCATGTCCATGTACAGCGTAGTGTGCAGTGTGTCAGACATTCAGGAGTCTTGTTGAGTGTCCATGTGTGATGTGTTTCTACACCTTGGTTCCCACCCACCACCCTGGAATAGTCATGGGTGCATGTGCAATGTCACCAGTGCATGTGTACTTCACTGCTGCACATTGTTGGAGGTCGAGGGGTGTGGTGTTGAGTGTGTGCAGATGAGAGTTGTTGCCCGGCTAGTCCCCTGCCTCCATGTTGGCCTTGGCTTACTGGCCATGCTGATTGATTTGTGCTTGTGTAGGTGTGATGGTAGTTTGTTGCTCAGGACACCTGACTGTGGTTCACAGTGTGAACGACATTTAGCTTTGTCATCACAGTGGTATTTTTATTCAGCCCAGGGTCACCACATTGTGGGGGCCCTGGGGGTGGTGCTGTGGTGTGTCTGTGACTTGCTGTGTCAGTTGTTGTTCCTACGTGCCTGTGTGACATGTGTGTTTTGTGCTCCCTCTCACCTGTCAATGCCTGCTTGCCCACATAGGGGATTTGGATCCATGAGTTACCTTAGTGTGGCAGTGTATGCACATCTGTATGATTGGTATTCAGCTCTCCTCATGTGTTGTGTTGTTGCCTGGGGACACTGGCACCCCCACCCCTCACCTGCTGTGTATGATGACAGTGTTGGTCTGCCTGTTTGTGTTTGTGCATCTGCACCACTGCATTGGCATATCTTGGGTGTGCCATTGGCTGTATGTTGTTTGGTGTGTTTCCCCTGCTGTCCCTGGGACTCCTAGGTCATCGGTCAGCACAGTGATCATGGTTTGTGTGTCCCATTGCTGCCATGGTATGGTATCTGTTCACCTCACATCTGCTGTCTCCACAGGGTATCTGCATTTGTGTGCCCATTGGTGCAAATATGTGGTTCTGCTTTCTGATGGTCACTTCTGTCATTGTGTCATTGATGACTGTTGACGGTCTCAGCCCCCATGGGTGTTGTTTGTCTGCACATGGCCAAAGGAATGTTTCATTTGCACTGCAGTATTTGGCTCCCCCAATTTATGTTGCAATGGGACACATACACTACTTTGCCACAGATGAGTTTTTGGTTCTGTGACCAGGAATGATCCATGCAGTTTGGCAGTTGCAGCTCTTTCTTTGTCAACAATTACCTTTTGGTCACTGTGATGATGAGGGTGTAGACCCCATTGCCACAATGGTCAAAATGTGCTTCAGCTATGGACCCCACACTTGCCTTTTGGTCACTGTGATGATGGGGGTTTAGTCCCCATTGCCACAATGGTCAAAATGTGCTTCAGCTATGGACCCCACACTTGCCTTTTGGTCACTGTGATGATGGGGGTTTAGACCCCATTGCCACAATGGTCAAAATGTGCTTCAGCTATGGACCCCACACTTACCTTGTGGTCACTGTGATGATGGGGGTTTAGGCCCCATTGCCACAATGGTCATGGGCTGCTTGCATTGTGGGTGCCACACACATATATGTGTGGCACATGTGCTAGGGGGTCACATTGTATGTTCAAAGTCATGTTCGGTGTTGTAGGCATTTGACACAGCCTGCTCACACGCTTGTCATGGTGGTGGGGGATGTCTTAATCTTGCATTCCCTAGGTTGTGGTGTGCTTGTTGTGTCATGCATTGTCCATCCTATGAGTGGGGGTGGTAGTAGTGGTAGGCATCCAGCCCCCTGGCTAAGGGTGGTAGTAGTGGTAGGCTTCCTGCCCCCTGGCTAAGGGTGGTAGTAGTGGTAGGCATCCTGCCCCCTGGCTAAGGGTGGTAGTAGTGGTAGGCATCCTGCCCCCTGGCTAAGGGTGGTAGTAGTGGTGGGCATCCTGCCCCCCTGGCTAAGGGTGGTAGTAGTGGTGGGCATCCTGCCCCCTGGGTGAGGGTGGTAGTAGTGGTGGGCATCCTGCCCCCTGGCTAAGGGTGGTAGTAGTGGTGGGCATCCTGCCCCCTGGCTAAGGGTGGTAGTAGTGGTGGGCATCCTGCCCCCCTGGGTGAGGGTGGTAGTAGTGGTGGGCATCCTGCCCCCTGGCTAAGGGTGGTAGTAGTGGTGGGCATCCTGCCCCCTGGCTAAGGGTGGTAGTAGTGGTGGGCATCCTGCCCCCTGGGTGAGGGTGGTAGTAGTGGTGGGCATCCTGCCCCCTGGCTAAGGGTGGTAGTAGTGGTGGGCATCCTGCCCCCCTGGCTAAGGGTGGTAGTAGTGGTGGGCATCCTGCCCCCTGGGTGAGGGTGGTAGTAGTGGTGGGCATCCTGCCCCCTGGCTAAGGGTGGTAGTAGTGGTGGGCATCCTGCCCCCTGGCTAAGGGTGGTAGTAGTGGTGGGCATCCTGCCCCCCTGGGTGAGGGTGGTAGTAGTGGTGGGCATCCTGCCCCCTGGCTAAGGGTGGTAGTAGTGGTAGGCATCCTGCCACCCTGGCTAAGGGTGGTAGTAGTGGTGGGCATCCTGCCCCCCTGGCTAAGGGTGGTAGTAGTGGTGGGCATCCTGCCCCCCTGGGTGAGGGTGGTAGTAGTGGTGGGCATCCTGCCCCCTGGCTAAGGGTGGTAGTAGTGGTAGGCATCCTGCCCCCTGGCTAAGGGTGGTAGTAGTGGTGGGCATCCTGCCCCCTGGCTAAGGGTGGTAGTAGTGGTGGGCATCCTGCCCCCTGGGTGAGGGTGGTAGTAGTGGTGGGCATCCTGCCCCCTGGCTAAGGGTGGTAGTAGTGGTAGGCATCCTGCCACCCTGGCTAAGGGTGGTAGTAGTGGTAGGCATCCTGCCCCCCTGGGTGAGGGTGGTAGTAGTGGTGGGCATCCTGCCCCCCTGGGTGAGGGTGGTAGTAGTGGTGGGCATCCTGCCCCCTGGGTGAGGGTGATAGTAGTGGTGGGCATCCTGCCCCCTGGCTAAGGGTGGTAGTAGTGGTAGGCATCCTGCCCCCCGTGGGTGAGGGTGGTAGTAGTGGTAGGCTTCCTGCCCCCTGGCTAAGGGTGGTAGTAGTGGTGGGCATCCTGCCCCCTGGCTAAGGGTGGTAGTAGTGGTGGGCATCCTGCCCCCCTGGGTGAGGGTGGTAGTAGTGGTAGGTATCCTGCCCCCGTGGGTGAGGGTGGTAGTAGTGGTAGGCTTCCTGCCCCCTGGCTAAGGGTGGTAGTAGTGGTGGGCATCCTGCCCCCTGGCTAAGGGTGGTAGTAGTGGTAGGCATCCAGCCCCCCTGGGTTGGGGTGGTGGCGCGCATTCAGGCCCCTGTGTGCATATGTGGCATTGGTGATGGGCATCCCGCCCCTATGGTGCTGCTGTTGCTGGTGTAAGTATATTCAGATTCCCAGTGTATGTGTGTGATGTGTCGTGTACGTGTTGTATGTGTTTTGTGGTTGGTGTCTGACTTACCTTCTGCGCCGTACGCGTCCGTGCCTGTTCCGGTAGTAGATGTAGAATATTGGTATGATCGGGACGAAGGGATTCATGGTTGGTTCGTGTCGTTCGTCCTTCTCGTTGCTTCGCGTCGTCCTCGTCGCTTGGCTTCGTCCTCGTCGCTTCGCTTCGTCCTCGTCGCTTCGCGTCGTCCTCGTCGGTGCCGTGTTCGTCTCGTAGCCGTGGATCGTGTTGTGGCGCGATTCGGAGCTTATGTGCGCCTCTCCCGGATGCTTTGACGTGCCGTGCGTAGCGACGGGTTCGGCGCGTACGGAAAGCGCATCGTACTTGTTCGGCCGGACGGGGCTGCATTTTCCCTTCCGTGCGACTCGATTCGGCGTTTCCGGATTCGCCTCGGTCGGAGAACAGGACCTGGTTTGGGTGAGTACGGCTCGGCCGGAATTTTTGCTGTTGTGCGCATCGTACTTGCTCGTTCGGTGTGCTGTACGGATCGGTCGGGAAACTGGCTTTCGCATGGCTTTTTTCCCGACCGAATAGTATTGGGTGCGCCTCCGACCGAGATCGGAATCGGCCCCAGTGTGTCTATTCCAGCTGCAATCCATTCACCCCTGCCTCTTTTATAGTGTTCATGCAGGCAATGCATTGCCAGAATTGAGCCATCATTTAGCACAAGAGCAGTGCCCTCTACTGGGTTTGTTTTGTTCAGCATTCATCCATCATCTGTTCTTTTTGCTGTTGTTGCCCTAAGTGGGAAGGGTATGCCCAGACGTGGGTCCCGTGCTTGCTACACCACCAGATTCAAGCTAGCCCGGCTGATGAGGGGTGATACCCTGAAACAGATCCTAGGATGCTTGTTTCCAGTCCAGGGAAAACCTGGCCTGGCAGTTCGGCTCGAATGTTTCCATGGGGAGCAGGGTCAAGACTTATTTGGATATGGCTGGGTCCCAGCTGGGGTGACATGGTGAGAAAAAAAACGAAGTATTAAACCCAGATCTGTGACTGGTGGAGAATGTTTGATTTTTTTCAGCATTCCGTCCATCATCTGTCTTTTGGCAGTATGAAAATAAGGCACATATCTTCCATTTCGTATCTGCAGCATGACATTTCTCTTAAAGAGACAAATGCAGGTTAATAAATGTGTGGAATCCTCACATTTTGCCCTCAGTTTTTTCTCCTCTGAATTGTCATTCATTCGAAGTTTCATAAAAGATTCTTGCTTAAGTGCTTTCACCGTAGGAACTACTGCATCTTGGCCGCTGTGGTCTCCAGCAAAACCAATGGCCATCACAGGCATTGTGGGAATCAGACGGTCTTTTTGGTGTTAGGTGTCATCATATGTAACATCCCACCATAACTTCCTCAACTTCTCGTGGAAGGTGAGTGTCAACCCTTGTCTCCACTGAGTCTTCTCGTGCTTTTAACATGCACATGGGAGAAACTTAGCAAATAGCTGAGGGTGAGGAAATTATATTGTCCACCCAGAGTTAACAATCACGCAATTGAGCGAAGTGTTGCAATGTACTTGGCATTGCATCCTCTGTAACCAGATGTGCAAAATATGCAGGTGCATTATCTGCACGATTAAAGATTGTGTGTGATATTCTCATGATGCAGCCACGCAACATCTGATGGAACACAAAGAAACTGGCTAGAGAGACTAGTACAATTTCTTAAAGTGCTCAGAAGTTCTGTTTCCACAATAGCTGAGCTCCAGCTATTTGGAGATTCCACCTTGCAAAAGCAAAGACCTGACTACTATTTTATGGCATAATAGGTAAGCACATGAAACAAAGTATACTCAAAAGAGGGGACCTGGTAAGGGGTGGACTGCCACTTCAAACAAATACATGTTTTTACAATCTCCCTGGGTCCGAGAGTACAGCACTTTCTAATGGAATGGGCCATGCCATTGAAAAGTGCTGTTCTCTCGGACCCAGGGAGATTGTAAAAACATGTATTTGTTTGGAGTGGCAGATCCAGCATGCAGAGGTAAATACCAGCTTCTTGTCTTATAGTTGTCACAGTGTATCTTGGCTGTGGGTAGATCCACCTAGTCTAGTGATTCAATCATGCAACACCCGCCTGGAACGGACTGGGGAACAAAAAAGAGACCTGGTAAAAATGCTCAAATCACTCCCCACGCCTTTACTCTTCTCTCTGTTTCCGTTCATTCATTACATCTCTTCTTCCTTCCTCCCTCCTTCCTCTCTGATCTTTTTCGCTCCATCTCCCTCCCTCTCTTTCTCTCTCTCGAAGCCCCATGTGCCTGCAGCAATTACCCTCTGGGATGCTATCACCAGCAGCAACATGAGGTTTCAAACTGGCCACCAATGTCTCCAGCCCACTAGGGAAATGCCCGATGGAATAAAAGGCCAGTCCGGCCCTAAACACAGCTGCCACAAAGATAAAACCTATACTTTTGGTGGAAGCTAGATCGCGACTTTCTTAAAACAAAGTCCAAGATGAAATGAAAAGTATTTTAATCGAGCAGAAGTTTCACCTTGGCTGTACATTGTACCTATAATCTACCTACCTTTGCCTGACGTCACTGCGGACTGACTCGGAACGGGCGAATGGGCCTTGTGCCCTGTCAGCATTGTCTGCACTCGGTGCCACCTCAGCAGTCCTCACATCCAACTGTGCAGCTGATTTCATCCCCACCAAGGCAATTTTCTGCTTCTGTGGCTCCCTTCTACCCGTGTTTCTGAATGTAATTAGCATCTCCTTAGTGCTCTTTTATAGCCCGCTAATTACTTCTTGGTTCAGGAGTTAAAGTTATTGCCTATCCATTTGGACCCTGTAATATCTAATTAGGGGCCAAACCAGGCAGAAATGCGTATTTGGGGACACCGCGTTCGGGTTCCGCGGCCCAATAAAGCGTTGCCACCTTTGCTACACTATAAACAGTTGTTGGTTATGTTGAAGCCGCTCTTAAGATCCATATATCCGGATTCTAATGAGGGGATTGGGAATGGACGCCTGCACACGTGTAATTATCTATCAGAGGTGGGCTCTCGCGGAGGAAGCGATGCAGCGGCATTAATGGTGTTTGAAATTGATTTTCACAAGCCATTCGAAGTTGTTTCTCTCGGCTCGGAAATGTTCCCGAATAAATGTTTCTACATAAAGCAGACGGCAGGAATGCAATGCGATCTTTCATAAATATGAAACAGGGTAGTTATTATTTAAAGCTTTATTTTTTTTTATTTTTTTTATTTTTTTACTGTGGATCAGGCATCAGAGAGCTTCACATTTATTTAACATGAATAACAGAAGGTGGGTGATTTCCCACGGGGAGGCAGAGCGCGGTTCAACACGAGGAAAGAAACAAAAAGACGACCAGGGCCTCTACTGACCTGGGGGGCTTGCAGGCCCTGGGCCGAATAAAATAAATGGTGCGCAAAGGTTCTTCAAAACGGACCTTTTAGTAAAAGGCAGCAAATGAAGGGTTTACAGACTGGAGAGTGGGGGTTCATTGGATGAAGCAGAGTGGTCCGGATTGAGGTTGGAAGCCACATTTTGTACAATCTTAAGTGTGGTAGAGAAATATAGCACAGGACTAAGGTAAAGCAAATTTCTATAGTCTAATCAAGAAAGAAAGATTGCCTGGTCTACTGATTTCCTGACAGTGGAGGGGAGAATAGAACTGCTTTTATGTAGCATTATGATCAACTAAGAGCAGACATATGTGACTATTGATTTGTGTCGTGAAACACAACGACTGCTGTGAGATGATTCCTAAGGCGCATATTGATGGCCCTGTTACGGGGAGCGAGCCAATGATCACAGGCCCAAAAACTGGATGACAGTGAAGATGGGGGGCATTCTACCACAAGAACTTCTGTGAATCGGCATGTAAGGTGGCCTGTATTTGAGGCTGGATGGATCATGTCAGGCCTCCAGCAGCTGGTAAAATAGCTCAATGTATTCCATATTAATCCATAATCCTCCAGACCACAGTGACATGATGTTTAGGTTAACCAAATTAAAACAATTGCATTAAGTAATAACATTTATTTTGTAATGTGTCTAAGTACTATCTACTTTGTAATGATAATATTAAATATTACATCCACGTGTTGGTAGAGGAAGGTATGTGTGACTGTCCGATCAAGCATTTGGGGTCATCCTTTGTGTGAGCCACACCATCTCGGAAAGGAGTTGGAATCAACCGTTTTTACAAACGGTTGGTACAGGACTGCATAAACGGAGAAACACCAGTTCGGCAGAGACTATTCAACCTCACAGGTAATAAGGAAGATCGAACATGGCCTGGTCAACCAAGAAACAAAGACTATTAAGGGTGTCAGCCTGAAAGAAAATGTTTCTTAACAACATCCTGCTCGTCCACTTTTCTTTACAAGAAGCACTGTTAGTAAGAATTGTGCACTTTTATCACTTTTGTACTAGAGCAGCAGGTAGTGATTGTGTTGTAAAGATCATGTCTTCGAGTGCAGAGACCCCTTTTTCATCTCAGTTTGAAGACGTGTTATTTAAAATGTAACAAGCTATGAATTACTATTTCATCAAATGCAAGTATTTTGGCATGTGCTGTTATTCTCTAAATATATAATGATTATGTCTGATAAGCAAGATAAAACAAAAACACATTCAGTGATAATTTAGTGATTATTTAGCTTTGAAATTATATCAGGAATTTCATAAATCTTATGACTGTTTCCCTCCATAATTCTATTGTTTTAATTACTTTAATCAATTGCTTTTAACCTTCTTTGCTTTAGTTTCAGGTTCTTAAACAAATACGGTACAGGTTCCACTTTAGCTATAGTCTCCATTTTAGTTAGCCTGTCCAGCTTTTTTTTTATCTTTGGCCCAGAAATTGCTTGTCATTATGATGTAAAGTCCAAAGGTCTGACTCCATTTTTAAGTAGGCCCCGAATCCATCTTAGGTAATGGAAATCGCCATCTTCTCAGTTTTAGGTAATGGGAGTAGCCATTTTTCTCAATTTCTGCA
Organism: Calotriton arnoldi; assembly: GCA_963921515.1. NCBI lineage: Eukaryota > Metazoa > Chordata > Amphibia > Caudata > Salamandridae > Calotriton > Calotriton arnoldi. The sequence goes on along the minus strand of CAWUFW010016706.1, from coordinate 281,918 downwards.
GAATCAACATGTCTGCCTTTGACACAGATGTCATCTAGCCTATCTTTCCAAGAATTGTGAAAGTGTCAAGTCATTCAGATATAGACATCAACAAAACCCCTAGTGGTGCATCAGTCTGGGACAGGTGCCTTTTTCAAGGTCAAATAGTAACCAGAACCCAAACAATGTGGTCAATATTGATGTATTTTTAGCTTATTAGTACATTGTGAGAAATAGAGTTGCTGGTTGACTGGGGTGTGAGCCCTGGTCAAGCAGCAACCACAATCTTTATCAGGGTGAGACACAAGCCAACCCTAAATTAACCTGTGCTCGACCCTCTTATAGCTTGACACAGAGCAGCAAGGCTTAATTTTGAGTCAATGTGTAAAGTATTTGTTCAATATTTCAAACAGTAATAAAGAAAAAAACACCACACAAAAAGGATCCCAAACCACATCAGAACAATAGAACTGTCTTTAATAAATAAAACAAGAACAAAACAACAAAAATACAATCAGTACAACTGGAGATATGCAATTTTAAAGATTTCAGTGAAAATAGTGCCAAAAAGCACAAAGTGCCAACCATGGCTATCTGGTCGTACCGGACTGGGACAAAGTTCTAAGATCAGGCCGACTGCGATGGAGCGCAGGCCAGCTACAGGGACCCGGTTGGGCCTGCTGAACAAAGTACCTTAAAGTGCTTGTGAGGTGAAGTTTGATATTGAGGTTGCGGCGCACAGACGGGCCGATGCTTTCGTTTCAAAGTGCTGCAAGGCTGAGATGTGGAGTCTGGCGTTGTCGTTGAGGCTGCTGTTGACAGGAGATGTGAGGGTCTGCTCCAAGGATGCATCGTACATCGGCAGTTCTAAAGGAGATGCATGCAGAGGCAATGATGTGGGTCTTTGCAACGGGTCCAATTCACGCAGCAGCAGAGACGCGTCGGTTCTGTTTGGGGGGTTGTGCCAAGCAGCAGAGGAGATGCGCCGGTTCTACTGGATACACAGAGGCTGACAGAGTATCTAAAGCCCGCTTCCAAGGGTCCAAGACTTAGGTGGCACCACTTGGCAGGGTAGAATCACAGATCGCAGAGTCCAGGTGTAGATGCAAGGTGGATGGAAGCCTGTTACGTTCATGAGGTTTCAGATCAGGGGGCCAGCCAACTAGCCATTCTGGGTTCAAGAGATGCAGATCCAATCCTTCTCTCTCAGGTAAGAGGGCAGCAGGCAGCAGGTCAGTACAGCAGGGCAGCAGCTCTGTTAGAACAGTAGTTTAGCAGAGTGGCAGTCCTTTCAGCAGCACAGCAGTGCTTCTTCCTGGCAGAGTATCCACAGGTCCAGAAGTGTACTGAAGTGGTGGTGTCTGAGGACCAGTAATTGTACCCAGTAGTGTCTTTGAAGTGGGGAGAAGGTTCTGGAGGCATGCCTTTGAAATTCACAGGTGCCCTGCCTTCCTGGCCCTGGCTCCAGACTAACTACAGTGGGTATGCAGTCCTTTGTGTGGAGACAGGACACAGCCTATTGAAGTGTAGGTGGGGTTGGGCCCAGCTCATACCTCCCATCCTCCCAATGATGGCCCATCCAGTCACACCTAAGCTCCCCATTGTGTGTGGCTGTCTAGCAGGAATACGCAAAGGCCAACTGTCACCAACACACAGTCATGTGTCCAAGAGACACCCTGCAAGCACCAAATGACTAAGGCAAGTAAATGGCAACTTTCTAAAAGTGGCATTTTCAGAATCGTAATTTAAAATCCTATTTCACCATAAGTTAGGATTTTTAAAATGCAATTGAAAAAACACCAAACATGAAGGTGTTACCTGTTCCAATTTGGAAATTATGCTTATAAAATGTAATAAGGTAATTCCGATGTTCTCCTATGTTAGAGGTAGGCCTTGCAGTAGTGAAAAACGACTTTAAGAGCCTTTCACTACCAGGAAATGTAAAACTTAAAAGTACATGTCCTACTTTTTAAATACATTGCACCCTGCACTTCGTGCTGTCCAGGGCCTACCCTAGGGGTGACTTCTATAGGTTAAAAAGGAAGGTTTGGGGCCTGGCAAAAGGTTTACTTTGATAGGTCATTTATTCATTCATTCATAAAGCTTTATTCGATCTTGAATAAAAACAAAGATCATAAAAGCACAGAGCATTAATAAAAAAAAGCATACAATTCATCAATTATTACAGTTTAAATGTCATAAAATTCCAAGTACATCTCAATGTTCTAAAATCAATTAAAAAGCTTCCTTTTCTTTGTACAAGCCCAGAGGAAGTTTGCTAATGCATAACTGATAAAGGGATTGCCGAGTTTTTTAAGAAATCTGAGGGCCGCTCTGTAGGAGAGTAGGATCTGCCTCTTATGGTTACCCCCACTTGTTGCTGGTGTATCACTGTTTTTCGACTTTAGTCTGGCTGGGGCCCTGCTATCCAGGACCCCAGCCTAGCTGCTTCCTCTCTAAATTGATTCCATGTACCTTAGGTACACCTCAGATTGGATTCTGGGGTGCCCGTATAAGTCCCTAGTATATGGTATACTATGTACCCAGGGCATAGGTACCCCAGAGGCCTACCAGGGGCTGAAGCATGTATTGTGCCACCCCTGGAAGGCCATCCAAAATGACACCACAGGACTGCTACTGCAGCCTGAGTGAGGTGGTGCATGCACCCCTCACAGAGATATAGGTTCACTATATCTCACCTATCACTGCACATAGAAACCTATCAGTCACCCCTATGGTAGGCCTTATCAATCCTGAAGGCATGAGCAGAGCCCCTCTGCAGCCTTTGGAATCTCCTCTCCGGGGTTTTCTGTGGTGCAGCCTGACCATATACTCTTAAGTGCATTATATCCTCGCGGTAAATGCTAACTTTGGGATGGCTGCACGGAAACATGTCGTGTTTGGTGTCAAACACCTTGGAATCATACCCCCACACCAGTAACTGGTGTGGGAGTATGATCCCACCCTTCTAGAGGGAGAGACATGACAGCACCGGTATACCCGGTACCAACTAAACAGAGCCCTGGCATCACAAAATGGATGCTGCAGCCACAGACACGAGTCTGGCCTCCTGCTGCTGACCGAAACTCCGGCAGGGGAGGCCTGAACAATAGGTTTCCTGTCACAGGGAGGTGTTACCACCTCCCAGACAGGCCTTAGTGGATTGGGGCTGGGTGGGGGCACTCCAAGAGTGGGGGCACATTTGGTGTCCTCGTGCATACCCCAGTTCAAACCGGTTGCAGGGGCTTCCAGCCCCTGCTCTGGCGTGAAACTGGACAAAGGAAATGGGTGTCGCCACCCCTCTTTCCAAACCCTCCCATAGGTGGGTCCCCAGAGTTAGTCCAACCCCTTTCTTAGGTATAAGTAAGGAACCCCTGGCAACAGGACTTTAGATATCCCTGGACGAAACTCTACAACTGAATCCTGGAACTTCGACGCTCTACTAAAGACTAGAGGACTGAAGAAATCTCCCGTGGGGTCAAGGAGTGACTCCCCTGCTTGGCAGGCACCAACAAAGCATTTGCCAGTCTGCATCTCCGAAGCTCCCGCCGGACTCCGAAGTACTTGCAGCCCAGAAAGAGGATTTCCAGACTTCTCAGAGGTTGACCCGATTCCCCAGCAAATCTGAGACCCGCAGCCCTCACGAGCAACGTGGAACCGGAACCCCTGGACACCAGGCACATTTGCTAGTGCATCAACTTCTCGACAACTCTTGAAGTCCTGCTTTGGGTTACTTGTAGCCCAGGCCCCAAGCATCATTTGCACTGAAGATTGTGAGCCTACACTCCACGAGTGTTCCGTGGGCCCGCTCCTTGCATTTCCGCTTGAGGCTCCTTTGCGATCCCTGGTCCGTCGACTGGTGGGTCCCTGTGAAGGCAACTCTGATTTTCTTTGGGCTTTCCTGGTTGCTCCAGATGTGCCCTGACTCCCCACCGAGTGGTGAGTCCCTCAGACCTTGCTGGTCTGCACAGAAGCATCTTTCTCCTTTCTGTGTTGGTTGCTGTTGCCAAGGCTTGTTGTGTTTAATCCGGACACCAACACTGCAGCACTCGACATCCTTTATGGGACAGCTCGAATCCAGCTCCTGGTCATCGTCGACGCCTCCTGGTCCTTGTGGCTGAAGAGTCAAGCTTCACCTCTTTCACCTGAAGCACCCGACATTGGTGGGCATTCGACTATCGTGCCCCTGGTCACTGGCAAAGTGACCCAGACTCTGTCCCCTCTGCTTTCAGGTTCTTCTCATCTCCAATCCAGGCTTGGATCTCTTCGGACACTTCGCATCTTCCCGGCAGCAGCACTTCCTTGCAGGCTGCCATTGAAATCGACGACGGGACCCGACACAATTCGACACCTATGCACCCGGCTTCCCTGGGTGAGGTAACTCGAGTACTCCGGTGCTCCCGTGGGTGTTGACCCTAGAACTGTCTAAGTCCAAGAGGGTTTGGTCCTAATCCATTTCTAAGTGTCCTTAAACTCTAAAACTCTAACCGCGACTTTCCCATAGACTTTAACGGAGCTCGCAGCTGTGTCCTCACACTGCACACAGCCCCCGTGGGTCCCCTGTGTCACTACCTTGGGTGGTTCCTTGGGGTCCCAGCGATTCTACAGGCTCTAGGCCTTGTGCCTACTTAAGTCGTGGTTCTTATACCACTTTCTTAATATATGGTTTGGTACGCCCCTAGGGCTAATCGTATATTGTGCTAATTTACTGTGCTATTTGACTTGTAACTTGTGTACTTTGACCTCTAACCTCATAAAGAGACTATTGGATAGTGTTTAGTAATAAATACATATATTTTATATATATACCTGGTGTGGTTCTCCTTTCATTTGGTCATTCATGAGATTATAACTGGTAAAACAAACAGCTTAACACTCCTTCAAGATTTAGCCTGAAGGCTGCTCTCCATAGCTACCACTAGGATAGCTTTCAATAAAGGTTGTCTTTAAACCTACCATCAATAAAGGTCGTTTGGACTGGTGCAAGGTGCCCACTATAACTAGCGGACAGCATATGCCAGGCCAACTTCTCACACGCTCTACATTGTCTAAAGTTGTAGTGTCTCAGAACCGGTAATATGTATCTTGCTCCTTCCAATTTATACAGTTCGCAGAATATGATGATATGAAGGTCTGATTGTTCTGAGGTTCCGTCACATGGGCGAACAGTCAGGTCACAGAGCTTGTATTTTCCTGCTGGGTACCCCACCATTAAAGGGAAACAGATTCATACAGAATCTTACTAGAATGAATCTATGCTGTAGATTCGGGATTTCCTCTAGATAGCGATAATCGCTCTCTGCTAAAGTAGGGAGATTCCGATATATCCTGACTGATGGTTTAACTTTGTTTATCTCTGTACAATCATGCGCCAGCTTAGCCAAAAAATTTCCTTTTAAAACCTTCTTAGGTGTTTGGAGGCATTCACGAGGATTTTTGTACAGATCCTCCAGACCCAAAGTGCTCAGGGTCGACCTTACATAATATAGCCGTCTTATTTTGTGCTCATTATCTATACTCAAGGCAATCCTTTATAATATGTTGTGTTAGGAGTAGCGTATTCTTCCTCCAAATTAAATGCCATAGCGCTAAAGGGGCTAATCTTACCAAATCGCTAATATAAGGGAAATCTAATTCCGCATGACAGTTAAAATTGGAGCATGATGCCGGTAGGGCAATCAGCCGCTTCAGAAATTTATCCTCAGTAATCTGCAGCTGTTCGATATCAGAAATGCCCCACATCCACGCTCCATAAGTAGTTAATGATACTGTCTTCGCCTTGTAGATGCTCTTTATAACTCTTATGGGTTTAGTTCCCAAATTTTTAGCAAATTTGGTAATGGCTGCCATACTTTTCTCCATTGCTAGCGCCCTATTTTTGACCATATGAGCCGAAGTGTGACCCTTATCAAACATGACTCCCAAGTAGGGGAAATAATCTACTATCTCTAATTTACGGGCCCCTAGGTGAAAGGATAGTGTTTTTCCTCGTCCTGTTGGGGTTGCTATTAAAATAAATGATTTTGATTCATTAGCCCTTAAGTCAAGGGAAGTCATGAAAGAGGTATAAGACGTTAGCATGTGTTGCAATGCCCTGCCAGTTCTGGCCACTAGGACAGTATTGTCTGTGTATGCAAGCAGAGGCAGAGTTAATGACCCAAATTTAGGGATATCCAGAGACATACCCGCCAGTGCTGCCTCTACCCCGTTCGTGTATAATGAGAACAGGAAAGGGGCGAGGACGCATCCTTGCCTAACCCCCGAAGGATCCAGAACGAGCAGGTACAAGCCCCGTCATTGCCATACCGCACCGAGGCGGTGGTCTGGGAATACAGCTGTCTGATAAACGTGAGAATTGGGAGGTCCACCCCCATGACCTCCATTATCTCCCATAACCTACTGTGGTTTACGCAATCAAGCGGCTGAGAGATCCATGAAGGCCATGTAGATTGTTTCCCCTTTAGCCCTAGTATATTTTTCGATAACGAGGCTCAGATTCAGACACTGATCGATCATCCCCCTTCCCCGTTGGAAGCCATATTGGGATGGAATCAATATATTTTTATCGTTAGCCCATTCTTCCAACCGATATAATAATAGCCGTCCCATTGTGGAAACTAGCTGAAATGGCTGTTAGCATCAGCTGAAGCCATTTTGTTTTTGGCAGCCATTTTAGTTAGCCATGTGCTTTCTCCCTCTTCACTGTTGCCTGCTCTTGTATTTCACTTGAGTCAGGAACTATAATTAACTCCTTCAGTACTGAGCCAGAGCACTGCACATGCTCAGAAAGGCCTAGCTGCTAGAATGCACCTGCTCTTGAAGTAACTGTCAGGCTATTTTAACTAATGTCAGCAGTATTGTAAACCCTCCCACACTGTTGACTAAGCGATTCTTATGTATCCTTATATGTAACTAGCTATTCATGTGTATGCTTGTACCGCCTCTTTTTGAGTCTACATGCTAACTCAGCTATAAACTGGGCATAAAAGACCCAGGGTGTCTGTACTCCATAGACTGTCTCATACAGTGGCCTGAGGGTACTGTATTGACGCAGTCTCCCTCATGTGAGGTTAATAAACTTGTTATTTTGATATTCCAGCTTCCGTGCCAATCTCTTCTTTGTTGGTTTAAGGACCAGGTGCATCAGTGAACCCCTAAAAAGGTTTTTTTTCTACAAATTGGCGCCCAACGTGGGGCTCATCGGAGACGCGGCTATCCAAGGGAGTGGTCTTGATGGAAGACAGGAATCTACTGAGGAGGTACCCTGCACGAGGAAGCCCTTTGTCTTTGCAGACCAACGTGTTTTCCGGTTTTCCCGATCTGACCCTCCAGGTGTTGGCCGCTCCCGACTGAGATCTTCTTTGGCGTGAGTATTTCAAAACGACCGTTAGGTCACTCAGAACTTGGCAGTTGGAAGCTGGAGACTTAGGTTTGGTAAGGTTGCTGTAGCAACACTTTTCTTTGGATTAGCTTGGCCAAGATTTTTGGTTTGTTTGTTTGTTTGCTGCAGCAAATGAAGGCAGGTAATGAGGAGATTTTTCTCTAATTTTGAAGTCTTGAACGGCACAAATTGTGTTAAGTGTCACTTGGAGAATAATATTACATATGCTATAATATTTTTGGCATGCTTGCTCCTAGCACACTTCGTAGAAAGTGTTGCTGTCTTGGAGGTACCAATATGGATTTAGGAAGTCCTCAGCTGACTCCCCTAAGAGGGGATACCTAAATGGGTTTAGGTATATTAAAAATGGTATTTCTTCCATGATGTATAGTACACTATGGAATAAATATATATATATAAAAAGGATCCTGATCTGCGCACTTAGTAAAATTCATAAGTAATGATATGGAGCACTTTTGAGTGTTCTGCCAGCCCAACTGGTAATTTGGTGTATTATTGGAAAAGGTTTGAGGCGCGAGCCTGTTTTTTTGAACATGGCAGTCTTTTGGCTGTCTATTTGTCTTGGTGTAATCTCTGTACTTTTTTTTGAGAGTCCTTTCGTTTGTAAATATGACTTACAATTGGTATTTACAAATGGTTTGGTTTGAGTAGTCTGTGGGCTGTCTCTTGCTTTGTCCTAAGTGTTGATTTGTGGGTTAATTGTTTTTTTTTAGTGTCTATGTGGTTGTGGATTGACACCGGTGGTGATGCTTGAAAGTACTTGTTTCAGTAAGTAGTGACTATGTTTTTTGTGTGAGAATGGCTTGCTTTAACAAGTGTTGTGTGTTCTGAGTGTATGACCCCCTTCTTGAAAATGTCTGGAATGAGCTCAATTTGTTTTTTTGTCGTCATTCTGTTCTGCAAATGTCATTGAAAGAATTACATTTTAGAATTCAAGGAATTAATTATATAATATATGCTAAATAGCTGCACGCTACCATTAGAAGTAAAACAGTAACAAAGTATAGATGTGTGAATTTTGCCACAATGGTAAAGAGAAATTAGAATTAACACTCAATCGGGAAAAAATAGGCCTTATAGAAAGAAAAAAAAAACGAATTTGTGTGCTTACATAACTAGGACTCAATATAAAATGTTACAGCATTATCCTTAGATATTAATATTAAAAGGCATTCACATCATCTGAGTAAATTGGTTGCTGCTGAAATACACGCGCCTTTTTTTTTCACATTACAAGACGATAGATTTGTACTGGCTTGGAATGCCTGTGTTTTAAATAGACTGCACCGTGCTCAAATTTCCAGCACCAGAAAAAGAGCTTTTAACAGTTGTTTAACGCTGTCTGACTGAGAGGAAGTTGTCTGTCAAAACAGACGGAGATCAAACTTTTTCAGGACAGTGCAATACAGCGAAGGGTTTTTCTTCTGAAACAGGCATAGAAGTTGAGGCTTGCTGGTCGTAAAAGCACAGCTGAGTAAACAACACATGGCTATGCCCGGCCACAAGCTACAGATCCAGCACGTGCATTAAAGACTACTGATTTTAAAAGTTACAAATACAGCTTCATTATTTTGGATAAAATAGAAAGGATTAAAAGCAGGGATTTTCTTTCTTGTTGCTTTTCTAAATAAGCACATCTGTGGTTCTGATGGTAAATAATTACTGCCCTTTAAAAAGTGACACAAACTATTTTATGTTTCAGTACAGCTTCTGTGCTTAGTGTTATAAATACATGCATTTAAAGGCAAAAGGAAAGGAATGAGGCTTGCTTTTCATATGTGGAAACATCAAAAGGGTTAGTGATCATTATTCAAAAAAATTGACTATATGAAAAACAAAATGGAAAAAAATAATGTATTAAAAATAATTGCACTAAAATCGTTTTTGCATTTCTAATGTCTAATAATCCTACTGTGACAAATATATAAGCTCCTAGCATCAAAGTTGAATTTGAGCAGCACTTTACCACAATGTGGGGAGTGAAATGAGAAATTTAACTTTACCCAGGCATATCAAAACTTATTTTATAAGGGTGTACCTTATACATTTCTGACCCCCCACCCCTGGGATATCTAGGGGAGACCCTGGGGTCCCTAATATGCCAAAACATTGTAGGTTATTCATTTTTAAGTGCCCCTACCACCAAAGTCGAGTTTGGGCACAATTTACTTTTTAAAAGCAGTCCTGGCACCCAGGGCTGTTTTCAAACTGATCTCAGGTTTCAGCAGTGCACACATGCAACTGCAGAACAAGCAGCTGGCCTCTAAACTGCTAGAAAGCACATCACACACTGCGCACGAATAAAAATAAGTATAATATAAGACAGCAAAAAGTGCATCTTACCTTTAAAATTATTAGCTCACAGGCATGGAACAGGACTGCTTTTCAGCTGTGATTCTTCAGAGTTACTTTGAATTGGAAAACCGCATGGAAATAGCCTTGCACAGAAATGGGACAGCAGGTTTAAGGGGCAGATGTCGAGTTCTGTATTTAGCAGACCAGCAAAATGCCCATATGGGAGGGGTTTTTCTAATAGGCTTGCTTTGGCACTTCGACCTCGGAAAAGATTCTGAAGGAAGGGATGGATGACAGCGCAAAAAGAAAGAGAAGCTTTGCTTATTATTTTTGGCAAAAAACCAGGCAGGTTTTGCGCAGTCATCAGAAGCGAAGGAAAGGCAGTAATGTATGTGGGCCCTGTGTAGAACATAGCTCTGCCATGTATATAGAAATAATGCTTTTAATTACTGTGCAAGGGCTCCAATAAGGAGGCAATGAAATTCAGTTTGCATTCATGCGCCCTCATGTTACACTAGTACAATTGCTAAAGGAATTAGTAGTTGGTTGTTAATGTTTTCTTGCTAGCTCAATGTGCTATTTACCTCCTACAAGTTTGTTTGTGCCCAGCTGCCAAAAATGGGAGTAACTATTGTCGACAGAAGGTCACCTGTTTCAGGTTACCTACTGTCGAATGAGGGAGGAGATTAGGGAGATTAGCTCCTGGGCAAATTAAGGGTAACTACAATTAAGTAATACATTGTCATTTTTCTTGATTTATGTGCTCTCTCTGATTCTCACTCTCTCTTGAGCCTCTTGAGACGTTTAATTGACTATTCAGTAATACTGTTTTAAAATTGTTAAGATTAATAAAATGAAAAACAAATACGCCATGTTACTGCCCATCCTGTCTGATGAAATTATGAAAGGATGAGTAGTCTAGATTGATGTTCCCTTATTTGACCTTTAAAGGGGAACTATATGTGGGTAGTTTTTGTTCTAAAATTCTTAGGAGATAACACCATTATTGTTTATATTCTTCTCATGCTATAGTTATTTATGTAATAAGGATCCCTGTTAAATTAGCAGTTTTAGATTTTCCCGCCGCGCCTATAACATGAGAGCATGGTCCTAAGCGTAAAATGTAGGTGTTTTTACGTAAGAAAAATCAGTTTAGAAGTGTCTGCAGTCCTGTACAGGTAGTGAAAGGTTATGACTTATGAAACACAAGCTTGTTAAGACAAGAAGCACAAAAGAATGCTTGTTCTAAAAATTCCCTTTCTTGAGGTTCTTCAGATGAATAAAATAGGAATACACAAATGTAAGGATTTAGAGTATGTCCGTATTGTTTTTCTTTTCCCTCAGAATTTAGTATATAAACATAGACTTCCTTGGCTGCTTCAAATAGTGTAACGTTTTACTCTTGTCAGTTCACCAAAAGTTCCTTTTGTATTCGCTAATAGGTCCAGGGTTTTTTTTTTACTCTCAGATAGATGAAGTGGTTCTTGGGTGCCTTGCTAATGTATGGGGCGCCCCAAGACTAGAGAAGTATTTGGAAATAGACTATCCTCTCTGTTGATAGATTATTTGTATGCCTTGTCTAAAGATTTTTTGTTCTGACCACCAATAGATATCTGCTGCCCTACAACCATTGCCAGAGGGGCCCGGACATCAGATTCAGCCTGGAGTCGAGGTAAAGGGAACCAGCACAGGCATTGCTGGCAACTAGGACCTCAGTGAAGGTAGAAGGCCGAAAGCACTGGGCCTATGGAATGGTGAAGTGTGTACCCCTGCTACTGTCTTGGACGAAAGACGGGGTCACAAATCAGGATGGAGAATTCTTTGTGTGGATCCAGTTTTTGATGCCCAGCTGAGAGAGTCACAGACCGACAAGGACGGCAAGGAGGCTTTTGCTTGAGGTGACCCCCTTTGAAACAAGGGTTGCCTCAGATATTCCAGCATCAGGCCTTTGAGTCCTGGTCCCCAAGTGAATGCAAGTCTGCACCTCTGTTTGTTGATCAAGGGGTGCCTGTGCATACTGGGTACAATCTGTGGCCCCGACAAAAGAGCAGTGCGCCAGCGGAGCAACACAGGAGTTAGGGAAGGACTTGAGTTTAGGGTACAGGTGCTGTGCCTTTGGTGCCTGTTAGATTAAAGCGAAGAATACTGGTGCACTGCCTGAGACACTGGACAGGATCGTTGAGGGCGTTTGCCCCGGAGGGTGATTGCCCTATCCTGAAAGAAGAAACCTTTTCCCTTAAAACTGGGCCGTGATTGTTTTCTTGAGTTGCAAGTTGTGCAGCTCCACCGTTGGAAAAGAATGAACGATAGGAGCCTGCCTGTGAGGCTCAGATGGACACAGGGAGAAGATTCCCCTCTGGCTGGTTGAACAGCGGCTTCTATTCTTTGAAGTACTTTTTTTTAGCAATGTATCCCTTTGGTCGTCCTATTTTTGAGGAGGAGCAGCCCTTTGCGGCTCCTCGTCCTAATTCCCATGGCCCTGTTTGGTCTTCCTGGTCCCCTGAAGTGAAAATTGTTTTTGTAATGATCCTTGTATTTGCTTTAATATTTGCATTAGGAATGTTTATTCTGCAAGAGAAACGTTTTTTTGAACAGTTGATAAATACTACTCTGCCCTCCTCCTGAGCATATCAATTGGTACTCTAGCCCTCATAAAAAGAACACTGGAAAGGTCTATTAAAAAATGTTTTTTTATTAAGATATTATATTAGATTTGTGCTGTTGGCTATTCTGAAACTGAAATAGATGGTCACTGAAATACATAGGAGCCCTGAAACATAGAATTGGACTGGATGGTTTTGGGATTTACTTTCTGCTTCGGGTTGGAAAAATTGATAGTTCTGTTTGTAATAATAGCCATTATTTTCTCCTGCTATCTGTGTGTTCATTATGACCCAATACTCTGTTCCCCATGTATTTCTACTTGTATCTCACCAGTTAAACAATGTTAAAAATGTAAATGCCCACCTAGCAATGGATCAGGATATTAATGGATTTATGAGGATAAATGTGCAGGATAACTTCCATGCTTCTATTAATTCATAGCGGATGTCTTCAGCTGATGCTAAAACGGCCATCTGTGGAAACTAGCTGAAATGGCTGTTAGCATCAGCTGAAGCCATTTTGTTTTTGGCAGCCATTTTAGTTAGCCATGTGCTCGCCATGTGCTTTCTCCCTCTTCACTGTTGCCTGCTCTTGTATTTCACTTGAGTCAGGAACTATAATTAACTCCTTCAGTACTGAGCCAGAGCACTGCACATGCTCAGAAAGGCCTAGCTGCTAGAATGCACCTGCTCTTGAAGTAACTGTCAGGCTATTTTAACTAATGTCAGCAATATTGTAAACCCTCCCACTCTGTTGACTAAGCGATTCTTATGTATCCTTATATGTAACTAGCTATTCATGTGTATACTTGTACCGCCTCTTTTTGAGTCTACATGCTAACTCAGCTATAAACTGGGCATAAAAGACCCAGGGTGTCTGTACTCCATAGACTGTCTCATACAGTGGCCTGAGGGTACTGTATTGACGCAGTCTTCCTCATGTGAGGTTAATAAACTTGTTATTTTGATATTCCAGCTTCCGTGCCAATCTCTTCTTTGTTGGTTTAAGGACCAGGTGCATCAGTGAACCCCTAAAAAGGTTTTTTTTCTACACCATTAGTTCTGAGGTGCTGTCTAGCAAGGATATGGGCCTATATTTTCCTGGATCACTTCTTGCTCCCTTTTTAAAAATCGGGAAGATGACACTTGTGCTACATGATATCAAGGGGCCATCCTTGGCTATGGCGTTAAATACGTTCTGCAATAAGGGTGCCCATAGAACATGATCTTCAAGGAAAAGGTCTATTGGGACCCCATCTGGGCCTGGAGCCTTCGCCCTACTGCACCTTTCCAATCCTTTTGTTATTTCCTCAACAGTGAACACAAGGGGGTCTGTGTGGGTTGGAAGGGCTGGAGGGTACTCAACCATCTGAGTTACCCCTGACCCGAAGAATGACTCAAAATGAGCCACACAAGCATCCTCTCCTACATGGGATTCCAAAGTTGGGTCACTGGCATCCTTGAAGTAGAGGTTATTTACCATCCTCCAGAAATCTCTGCTATTATTAGTTAAGGCTGCCCTATCTAATTGTACCCAGGCCTCTTATTTCAGGACTTTTTCTCTCTACTTCCTGCATTCTTTATATGCCTTCCGGAGTAGTCTTATCCTCCCTTGATCTCTGGGGACTTCCTTCAGGGCTTCATGGAGGGTTTTTAATGATTGTGAGCATGCACGATCAAACTAACACCCCACCAGTGCCTTACTTGAGTTTCTGTTACTGGTCAAGGCCTTATTTACTGCCTCTAGTAATTTTGTGAAATCGCGAGTGATAAGGTCATCAGGTAAATTTATATCCAAACAGTTCTGTATGCAGTCCATGTTCTGTGATACTATTCCATGGATTATTGTTAAGGCTCCCTGTTTTCCGTTTTTACTGATTTTTACAGATAAATACAAACAGAAAACATTCATTTTCTTGTCTGTTTTTATTTTTAAAAGTTGGATAAAAACGGAAATTGTGTGGCTTTTTGAGTAATTCTAAATACTGTCTGGGGTGGCGAAGTGAGCTAAAGAACGATGATGGATTCAACTCAGATCTGTGACTGGGGGTGAGTGTCTGAAAAGTTTCAGCGCTCCGTCTATCATCTCCTTGTGTTTGCCTTGTTTGCCCTAAGTTGGCAGGGTATGCCCAGACGTGGGTCCCTTGCTCACTTTGCCACTGGATTCAAGCTAGCCTGGCTGATGAGGGCTGTTAGCCCGAAACCGGTCCCAGGATGCTTGTTTCCGGTCCAGGGAAGACTTGGCTTGGCAGTTCGGGCTGGACTGTTCCCATGAGGCACTGGGTCAAGACTGATTTGCATATAGCTGTGTCTGAACTGGGGTGGCGAAGTGAGCTAAAGAACGATGATGGATTCAACTCAGATCTGTGACTGGGGGTGAGTGTCTGAAAAGTTTCAGCGCTCCGTCTATCATCTCCTTGTGTTTGCCTTGCTCGCCCTAAGTTGGCAGGGTATGCCCAGACGTGGGTCCCTTGCTCACTTTGCCACTGGATTCTAGCTAGCCTGGCTGATGAGGGTTGTTAGCCCGAAACCGGTCCCAGGATGCTTGTTTCCGGTCCAGGGAAGACATGGCTTGGCAGTTCGGGCTGGACTGTTCCCATGAGGCACAAGGTCAAGACTGATTTGCATATAGCTGTGTCTAAACTGGGGTGGCGAAGTGAGCTAAAGAACGATGATGGATTCAACCCAGATCTGTGACTGGGGGTGAGTGTCTGAAAAGTTTCAGCGCTCCGTCCATCATCTCCTTGTGTTTGCTTTGTTCGCCCTCAGTTGGCAGGGTATGCCCAGACGTGGGCCCCTTGCTCACTTTGCCACTGGATTTAAGCTAGCCTGGCTGATGAGGGCTGTAAGCCCGAAACCGGTCCCAGGATGCTTGTTTCCGGTCCAGGGAACACATGGAACTGGGGTGGCGAAGTGAGCTAAAGAACGATGATGGATTCAACCCAGATCTGTGACTGGGGGTGAGTGTCTGAAAAGTTTCAGCGCTCCGTCCATCATCTCCTTGTGTTTGCTTTGTTTGCCCTTAGTTGGCAGGGTATGCCCAGACGTGGGTCCCTTGCTCACTTTGCCACTGGATTCAAGCTAGCCTGGCTGATGAGGGCTGTTAGCCCGAAACCGGTCCCAGGATGCTTGTTTTTGGTCCAGGGAAGACATGGCTTGGCAGTTCGGGCTGAACTGTTCCCATGAGGCATAGGGTCAAGACTGATTTGCATATAGCTGTGTCTGAACTGGGGTGGCGAAGTGAGCTAAAGAACGATGATGGATTCAACTCAGATCTGTGACTGGGGGTGAGTGTCTGAAAATGTCAGCGCTCCGTCCATCATCTCCTTGTGTTTGCTTTGTTCGCCCTAAGTTGGCAGGGTATGCCCAGACGTGGGTCCCTTGCTCACTTTGCCACTGTATTCAAGAGATGAGGGCTGTTAGCCCGAAACCGGTCCCAGGATGCTTGTTTCCTGTCCAGGGAAGACATGGCTTGGCAGTTCGGGCTGGACTGTTCCCATGAGGCACAGGGTCAAGACTGATTTGCATATAGCTGTGTCTGAATTGGGGTGGCTAAGTGAGCTAAAGAACGATGATGGATTCAACCCAGATCTGTGACTGGGGGTGAGTGTCTGAAAAGTTTCAGCGCTCCGTCCATCATCTCCTTGTGTTTGCTTTGTTCGCCCTCAGTTGGCAGGGTATGCCCAGACGTGGGCCCCATGCTCACTTTGCCACTGGATTCAAGCTAGCCTGGCTGATGAGGGCTGTTAGCCCGAAACCGGTCCCAGGATGCTTGTTTCCGATCCAGGGAAGACATGGAACTGGGGTGGCGAAGTGAGCTAAAGAACGATGATGGATTCAACCCAAATCTGTGACTGGGGGTGAGTGTCTGAAAAGTTTCAGCGCTCCGTCCATCATCTCCTTGTGTTTGCTTTGTTTGCCCTAATTTGGCAGGGTATGCCCAGACGTGGGTCCCTTGCTCACTTTGCCACTGGATTCAAGCTAGCCTGGCTGATTAGGGCTGTTAGCCCGAAACCAGTCCCAGGATGCTTGTTTCCGGTCCAGGGAAGACATGGCTTGGCAGTTCGGGCTGGACTGTTCCCATGAGGCACAGGGTCAAGACTGATTTGCATATAGCTGTGTCTGAACTGGGGTGGCGAAGTGAGCTAAAGAACGATGATGGATTCAACCCAGATCTGTGACTGGGGGTGAGTGTCTGAAACATTTTCAGCGCTCCGTCCATCATCTCCTTGTGTTTGCTTTGTTCGCCCTGAGTTGGCAGGGTATGCCCAGACGTGGGTCCCTTGCTCACTTTGCCACTCGATTCAAGCTAGCCTGGCTGATGAGGGCTGTTAGCCCGAAACCGGTCCCAGGATGCTTGTTTCTGGTCCTGGGAAGACATGGCTTGGCAGTTCTGGCTGGACTGTTCCCATGAGGCACAGGGTCAAGACTGATTTGCATATAGCTGTGTCTGAACTGGGGTGGCGAAGTGAGCTAAAGAACGATGATGGATTCAACCCAGATCTGTGACTGGGGGTGAGTGTCTGAAAAGTTTCAGCGCTCCGTCCATCATCTCCTTGTGTTTGCTTTGTTCGCCCTCAGTTGGCAAAGTATGCCCAAACGTGGGCCCCTTGCTCACTTTGCCACTGGATTCAAGCTAGCCTGGCTGATGAGGGCTGTTAGCCAGAAACCGGTCCCAGGATGCTTGTTTCCGGTCCAGGGAGGACATGGAACTGGGGTGGCGAAGTGAGCTAAAGAATGATGATGGATTCAACCCAGATCTGTGACTGGGGGTGAGTGTCTGAAAAGTTTCAGCGCTCCGTCCATCATCTCCTTGTGTTTGCTTTGTTCGCCCTAAGTTGGCAGGGTATGCCCAGTCGTGGGTCCCTTGCTCACTTTGCCACTGAATTCAAGCTAGCCTGGCTGATGGGGGCTGTTAGCCCGAAACCGGTCCCAGGATGCTTGTTTATGGTCCAGGGAAGACATGGCTTGGCAGTTCGGGCTGGACTGTTCCCATGAGGCACAGGGTCAAGACTGATTTGCATATAGCTGTGTCTGAACTGGGGTGGCAAAGTGAGCTAAAGAACGATGATGGATTCAACACAGATCTGTGACTGGGGGTGAGTGTCTGAAAAGTTTCAGCACTCCGTCCATCATCTCCTTGTGTTTGCCTTGTTCGCCCTAAGTTGGCAGGGTATGCCCAGACGTGGGTCCCTTGCTCACTTTGCCACTGGATTCAAGCTAGCCTGGCTGATGAGGGCTGTTAGCCCGAAACCAGTCCCAGGATGCTTGTTTCCGGTCCAGGGAAGACATGGCTTGGCAGTTCGGGCTGGACTGTTCTCATGAGGCACAGGGTCAAGACCGATTTGCATATAGCTGTGTCTGAACTGGGGTGGCGAAGTGAGTTAAAGAACGATGATGGATTCAACCCAGATCTGTGACTGGGGGTGAGTGTCTGAAAAGTTTCAGCGCTCCGTCCATCATCTCCTTGTGTTTGCTTTGTTTGCCATGACTGCCAGGCCAATAGATGTGTGGATTGATAGGTAAGAGGGTTAAAAAAGAAAGGGATTTTAGTAAAGAGGGTTTAACAGCAGTAGATATGCACAAGGTTGATACTGAAATTTGAATGTTTTCATATAAGTGCACTGATTTATCTTCTGCGGGTATTCACAGCTCGGAAACCTGGCAGACATTCAAGCATGAGTGCATATTTATCGGTTAAATAAATGTGGAAATACTAATTTCAGCTTAATTCTTCCACAAAACCCAAAATAAATATGGATAAATACAGATAAAATTAGCAAAATATAAATATGGATAAATACAGGCGGAAATGGCAAAAAAATAAATACCATAAAACCGGGAGCCCTATTTATAGTTGCCTTATCTACACTAGAACGTTAACATGTGTTCTAAATACACAATAATTGAATCTTTTTCTTACACAGAAAAATTTTTGAACGACATATTTCTTTTTTTAAAAATTCAATCCATGAAATTGTTCATTTTGATGCCCGCCCAATGCATTTCGGGCCACATTGGCCCTTCCTCAGGGGCTCGTTTCTGCAAACAACACAAACAATATTCTCATTTAATATAACCTGCAGGAAAACATGTGCTCCAATTTACAAGAAATTCCAAAACTTTTACATAAAATAATTAAAGTGAAGCATTAGAAAAAATACATATAACATCCATTTCTATGTAACTGCCTTTAACGTTCCAGGATGAGATTCCCGAGAGAAAACAGAAAACAGAAAAAGAAAAAGACCAACCATCAACCAAGGGTGAACAAGTGAAAAAGACCGTTGAAATCAAAGAAATAGCCTTCACCAAAACTAATCCTATATTATCAACACAACCGCATGCGTGATCTAACTCACTCGAAAATCTGTACCTGATTTTAATCCGCGAAGCAATAAATCCTAGAGAAAAATGTGTACCGGTATCAAAAAACCATGATCTCATAATCGTTCCTCTCGGTATAAACATCTAAGAAAAATAAACCAACCTCATAATGCTTGTCCAAACATTTAACGTAGGTAATCGCGTCAATTCAAAGACCCATGGCCTCCGGTACCTGAAATCACCATAAATTATTATTAAAATCCCTAATTCACAAAACAATGTTACTAAGAGTCCGAACGTTACTATACACAGACCGTCTCACCTTTCCAACTATGGAAACCACCTCGTTTCCAAACTCAAACGATCCTCAGATTCCAAACTCTCTTCAACCTAGACACGCATATAATTGCCTGTGCGTGTGACTTCTTCTTAGAAACAACGCTATAGAAAGCGGACTTCTAACTCACCACAACCCTATAAAACTGAGCGCCATATTGGAACATTCAATTTTGAGCGCCATGTTCGAACAGACTAAATTAACCAATCCCTCACTCCTAGAAAAACACAAAAAACTCATAACCTCATCCTGAGGAGAACACCATATACTAATAAAAAACTCAAGAGAAATGCTCAACCAAAACCTCACCTCGTGATAAATACTCTCAGTAGTACGAAACCCCATATTAAACAGCTCAGAAAAGAAAAAGAGACAGAGTGACAGATACATACATTCTGGAAGACATTATGCAGTATATCATAAAAACAATGTACTCAATTTACAATGTTGTTATTGTAAATATATTTAAAGGTTGTGGTCGTCTAGGTGCTGCTATCAATTGTCTATATATAGTATCTTGAACAACATTGTAAATTGAGTACATTGTTTTTATGATATACTGCATAATGTCTTCCAGAATGTATGTATCTGTCACTCTGTCTCTTTTTCTTTTCTGAGCTGTTTAATATGGGGTTTCGTACTACTGAGAGTATTTATCACGAGGTGAGGTTTTGGTTGAGCATTTCTCTTGAGTTTTTTATTAGTATATGGTGTTCTCCTCAGGATGAGGTTATGAGTTTTTTGTGTTTTTCTAGGAGTGAGGGATTGGTTAATTTAGTCTGTTCGAACATGGCGCTCAAAATTGAATGTTCCAATATGGCGCTCAGTTTTATAGGGTTGTGGTGAGTTAGCAGTCCGCTTTCTATAGCGTTGTTTCTAAGAAGACGTCACACGCACAGGCAATAATATGCGTGTCTAGGTTGAAGAGAGTTTGGAATCTGAGGATCGTTTGAGTTTGGAAACGAGGTGGTTTCCATAGTTGGAAAGGTGAGACGGTCTGTGTATAGTAACGTTCGGACTCTTAGTAACATTGTTTTGTGATTTAGGGATTTTAATAATAATTTATGGTGATTTCAGGTACCGGAGGCCATGGGTCTTTGAATTGACGCGATTACCTACGTTAAATGTTTGGACAAGCATTATGAGGTTGGTTTATTTTTCTTAGATGTTTATACCGAGAGGAACGATTATGAGATCATGGTTTTTTGATACCGGTACACATTTTTCTCTAGGATTTATTGCTTCGCGGATTAAAATCAGGTACAGATTTTCGAGTGAGTTAGATCACGCATGCGGTTGTGTTGATAATATAGGATTAGTTTTGGTGAAGGCTATTTCTTTGATTTCAACGGTCTTTTTCACTTGTTCACCCTTGGTTGATGGTTGGTCTTTTCTTTTTCTGTTTTTGTTTTCTCTCGGGAATCTCATCCTGGAACGTTAAAGGCAGTTACATAGAAATGGATGTTATATGTATTTTTTCTAATGCTTCACTTTAATTATTTTATGTAAAAGTTTTGGAATTTCTTGTAAATTGGAGCACATGTTTTCCTGCAGGTTATATTAAATGAGAATATTGTTTGTGTTGTTTGCAGAAACGAGCCCCTGAGGAAGGGCCAATGTGGCCCGAAATGCATTGGGCGGGCATCAAAATGAACAATTTCATGGATTGAATTTTTAAAAAAAGAAATATGTCGTTCAAAAATTTTTCTGTGAAAGAAACAGATTCAATTATTGCGTATTTAGAACACATGTTAACGTTCTATGGTGTCTATTTTTATGGCATTTCAGCATTACATTATGGCCTGATTATCGAATATTTATGAGTATTTTGTATAATGTGAACATAGCAACAGCATAAAGGCTATTGTGCACGGAGGTCAAGTGCCGAAAACTTGATTTATGTTGTGAAGTTTTAACAGGCATGATTAGACAGCATTTGTTTAACCACAAAACCTCAGGAAAGACCTGGGGAAGGGAACTAGAGGCACGGGGTGCTAGGAGTAGGCAGCCTCCAAACTATAATGTTTAACACAAAAGAGCTACTCCTAGTATGATGACCTAAATGCTACCTTGTGAGTGCAGGCATCTCACAAAAAGTGACAGACTGGTCTCACACACCACCTGGTGTCATGCTTCATCATTGACCAGTCCTCGCCCTCTAAAAACTTGGTTTGATAGAGGGCGGGCATACACTGAAGACAGGGATGCACTTCTAAAACTAAGTGGGGGCCCTTACAAAAAAATTGTGAAGTTTAAAAGGCCATTACAGATGTCATACTTATTTTAATGTGACTGGCATCTGTATGGTATTTAAAAAAAGATGAAATGGTCGGTGTACTGGGGATTCTATTGTCCCCCCACCGTACTATAAGTGGTCAACATGTTTCTGCCTACTGGCCCCGAAGGGTCCGTGGCATTCATCAGGACCTATACTATATAAACGGGCTCCGCCCTTACCGTGCTATACTGGTGAGGGTTCCACTAGGTGAGGTGAATGATTTCACACACCACCGTATGTGCGGCTAAAAGTAACGCCTGTAACAAGAAAACAAAAGAAACGATACAGTAACACATCTGATAAAGGTCATCTGGTCTGCCACATACTCATGCAGAATATAAGTGCGTGGCTATAAGTGCATCTAATCGTGTCATTCATCTGTGCACTTAGAAGGAAAAAAGTTAACAATTTGGGAACAGTGTCCCCAATGCTTACCCTAACTGTTGGGACCTACTAGCCCCATAGGAGAGTGAGGAGGGGAGACCCCTTTGGTCAAACGCTAAATAAAGAGGAGAAAGAAGGAAGAAATCCGGGTGGAGTCAAAGGCATATCAATGTTATGCTCAAAATGATGTAAACAATAGTCATGCACCTGGAGTATTTTACCAGGAAAGAATAATTCACTCATACTTCTCAAACACACTCTTACTGTGAAAGGAGAAAACTCCCGCCTCTGCACCTATATCCGATCACCTCGCTTCCTCGCTGGTAACTGAGGAACACCACTACGCGCTTTATATATCGGGAAGCGTCAAAGCGCCCGCGCTAAATGCGGCTAATTAGCGAGGATCCGGTGTCAGGACGCCGTGCATGGAAAACGGTGCCTGACCTGCCTGTAGGTAGTTACAGGGTAGTGCAGCCCTAAAAAAGGACATCCGATGTCCCAATGTTAGATTGCCTGAGAAATATGGCATGACGAGGGGCCGTCAGAGTAGCTTGCAGTGTCTGTGTCTAGGCGCAAGCGCACTAACTTACATGAGGTCTGTCTCAGTGCCACCCATGCGTCCCATGTTTCACTGGAACGGGCTGCTGATGCAGCACGTAAATGCAAGTATTAGAAAGCATTCCGGCTCAAATAGGAAAAGCGCCTACTGTGGGCTTACAGAAGATTATAATAAATAAATAAACATTACTCATATGCAACAACTTGTCCTAAAGGCGCGCGTTTTCTCACGAGATGGTGATTCTAAAGAGAGGGTTGAGAAAGCAAGAGAAAGATACATTCACCCACAAACGTCAAAAAACATCCAAATGCTGCTGGCTGTTTATTTCTAATGCAGCGCGTTTATCTAATATAGAAAGCGAAAAACACAATATGTAGACGCAAAATCATACTAGTAAAACCATGATAGAAAAACATGACAGAAAAACAGACAAAAGAGTCTGCAGTAAATAAAAATGTGTAATAAAGACTGCAGATCCCGGTGGCCATTGCATTCACCCAAGGGTATTAATTGCATTCGCCCAAGAATGGTATACTTGTCTATATTGGTCATTTTAGCTAGGGACTTTTATAATGACATTACAAGTATCCAAGGTGGTACTTCTTAGATAACAAAATAATAAATGATACATGTGGTCATTATGATTTCTTGGTAGGTTTTGATAGAGAAAACTAAATTTATGTGTCTTAAGTTACAAGAAATAGAGACAAAATAGATCGCAAAAGATCACTGTGCCAATTGGAGCCAAGGGATCTCATCATTAAGTCCCTTTTCCCATGTACGAAGTCTATGGACCCACCTTTGTTCTCTAATGTGTAGTGGTTTGGTGAGTTCAGTTTTGTGTTTTTCATGACTTCCAGGATTACCCATCTCAGGTCGCTTTCCTTATGGTTGGATTCCAAAAAGTGTCTGGTGAGTTTGGTATTTGTTTTTTGCATCGTATCGTACTACGATGTTCACTAAGGCGAACCTTTATCTTCCTGGTGGTCATTCCCACGTACATGAGACCACACGGACACGACAGGAGATAGACCACATTTTCGGTGTTACCACAACTACTAAAGAAGTAGACATAGGCACAGGAAACCCGTGGAAACTTAACAGTTTTAGTAACTGTAACACCGAAAATGTGGTCTATCTCCTGTCGTGTCCGTGTGGTCTCATGTACGTGGGAATGACCACCAGGAAGATAAAGGTTCGCATTAGTGAACATCGTAGTACGATACGTTGCAAAAACAAATAACAAACTCACCAGACACTTTTGGAATCCAACCATAAGGAAAGCGACCTGAGATGGGTAATCCTGGAAGTCATGAAAAGCACAAAACTGAACTCACCAAACCACTACACATTAGAGAACAAAGGTGAGTCCATAGACTTCGTACATGGGAAAGGGACTTAATGATGAGATCCCTTGGCTCCAATTGTCACAGTGATCTTTTGCGATCTATTTTGTCTCTATTTCTTGTAACTTAAGACACATAAATTTAGTTTTCTCTATCAAAACCTACCAAGAAATCATAATGACCACATGTATCATTTATTATTTTGTTATCTAGAAGTACCACCTTGGATACTTGTAATGTCATTATAAAGTCCCTAGCTAAAATGACCAATATAGACAAGTATACCATTCTTGGGCGAATGCAATTAATACCCTTGGGTGAATGCAATGGCCACCGAGATCTGCAGTCTTTATTACACATTTTATTTACTGCAGACTCTTTGTCTGTTTTCTGTCATGTTTTTCTATCATGGTTTTACTAGTATGATTTTTGCGTCTACATATTGTGTTTTTCGCTCTATATTAGATAAACGCGCTGCATTAGAAATAAACAGCCAGCAGCATTTGGATGTTTTTGGCGTTTGTGGGTGAATGTATCTTTCTCTTGCTTTCTCAACCCTCTCTTTAGAATCACCATCTCGTGAGAAAACGCGCGCTTTAGGACAAGTTGTTGCATATGAGTAATGTTTATTTATTTATTATAATCTTCTGTAAGCCCACAGTAGGCGCTTTTCCTATTTGAGCCGGAATGCTTTCTAATACTTGCATTTACGTGCTGCATCAGCAGCCCGTTCCAGTGAAACATGGGACGCATGCGTGGCACTGAGACAGACCTCATGTAAGTTAGTGCGCTTGCGCCTAGACACAGACACTGCAAGCTACTCTGACGGCCCCTCGTCATGCCGTATTTCTCAGGCAATCTAACATTGGGACATCGGATGTCCTTTTAGGGCTGCACTACCCTGTAACTACCTACAGGCAGGTCAGGCACCGTTTTCCATGCACGGCGTCCTGACACCGGATCTCGCTAATTAGCCGCATTTAGCGCGGGCGCTTGGCGCTTCCCGATATATAAGCGCGTAGTGGTGTTCCTCAGTTACCAGCGAGGAAGCGAGGTGATCGGATATAGGTGCAGAGGCGGGAGTTTTCTCCTTTCACAGTAAGAGTGTGTTTGAGAAGTATGAGTGAATTATTCTTTCCTGGTAAAATACTCCAGGTGCATGACTATTGTTTACATCATTTTGAGCATAACATTGATATGCCTTTGACTCCACCCGGATTTCTTCCTTCTTTCTCCTCTTTATTTAGCGTTTGACCAAAGGGGTCTCCTCCTCACTCTCCTATGGGGCTAGTAGGTCCCAACAGTTAGGGTAAGCATTGGGGACACTGTTCCCAAATTGTTAACTTTTTCCTTCTAAGTGCACAGATGAATGACACGATTAGATGCACTTATAGCCACGCACTTATATTCTGCATGAGTATGTGGCAGACCAGATGACCTTTATCAGATGTGTTACTGTATCGTTTCTTTTGTTTTCTTGTTACAGGCGTTACTTTTAGCCGCACATACGGTGGTGTGTGAAATCATTCACCTCACCTAGTGGAACCCTCACCAGTATAGCACGGTAAGGCGGAGCCCGTTTATATAGTATAGGTCCTGATGAATGCCACGGACTCTTCGGGCCAGTAGGCAGAAACATGTTGACCACTTATAGTACGGTGGGGGACAATAGAATCCCAGTACACCGACCATTTCATCTTTTTTAAATACCATACAGATGCCAGTCACATTAAAATAAGTATGACATCTGTAATGGCCTTTTAAACTTCACAATTTTTTGTAAGGGCCCCACTTAGTTTTAGAAGTGCATCCCTGTCTTCAGGTGTATGCCCGCCCTCTATCAAACCAAGTTTTTAGAGGGCGAGGACTGGTCAATGATGAAGCATGACACCAGGTGGTGTGTGAGACCAGTCTGTCATTTTTTGTGAGATGCCTGCACTCACAAGGTAGCATTTAGGTCATCATACTAGGAGCGGCTCTTTTGTGTTAAACATGATTAGACAGCATGCCAGCCTCTGTAGCACGCCAAATTTAAGTTATTTGTAATCAATAAGAAGGGAAGAAATATATAGGAGTGCTCCTCTATCCCAATACAAGTGTTATCTACACTAGCCCATTTTAGTTGGTATCTATTCTTTCTTCCTAGGACCAGTGTCTCTATTGTTTTTGTTTGCCTCTCACAGGGGGAACCTAATGCTATGGAAAGGGAGAGGATGGCGTGATCACTAAAAGTGGTGAAAACTGACTCCACTTGAGTCAACTTCCCATCAAGGGTTTCAGAAGTCAGTATGTAGTCAATAGTTGACTCATAGTCATTGCGTATAAAGGTTTTCATAAACTCCCCGGGATGTTCGGTCTGACTATTCCTTATCTCCAGATTTCTTATGGAGAGAATTCTATTCAGGCTCTGGCCATATTCGTTGTGAGTGAAATTAATTGCAGGGGACCCTTCTGTGTCCTCGATACCGCAAACAGGGGCGACAGACTGTTTACACAAATGAGTATTGAAATCGCCCACTCACACAATGGTAAAATTCTCTTTAATTCCAGCCCCCATTCTATCAAGCTCATACTCCACTTGAGTCACCACCAAATACATGTTAGCTCCAAAGTTGTTGTTATAGAAGTTTATCAATAGCCAATCCTGACCCCCTGAGACTTCTAATAACAAGAAGTGAAAAGACGGAGACACCTTCGGGAATTTTTTTAAGCTTATTGGCAGGGTATTAGATATTAACGTTAGTAAACCCCCCCTAGCTCGGCCTGCAGATGCTGGTACTGCCTCTGTTTGGAAAGAACGGTACCCATTTATAGCAATTTGGTCGGTTGCCCAGGTCTCCTGCAGGCATATTATGTTGTACTTTTGCCAAACATCCAACCACTGCGTATTGCCCACCTTCCCCTTAATGCCCGCAACATTCCATGAAGCTAATTTTATCCAGTTTCCATCCTCATCCTCATCCCCTCCTGTAGCTACTGCACATGTTACCTCCTCAATTGTTATACTCTCCAGGTGTTCTAAGGTTTGGCTGGGTAAATCCATTATGGGTTGTCAGTCGCAGCTATCAAGCCCTTCTAAGGGTGCAAATCTGTTTCCTATTCCCCACTTAGAGGTTCCGAGGTTACTCAAAGGGTTTATGTTCCTGTGGTGGGGTCTGTGTTGGGTCTATAGTTTCCATATACAGGGATACGTGGGTCTAGTTTTCCCATGGCAAACGGGGCATAAAAGAAATCTAAGGGCAGGGCTAGAATCTGAGTGCCGGGGAAATGAAGCGTCACATAATCAGCGTTTCAGAAGGCTCACCACCTGGCGATTGTTAAAATTCACCACAACACAATCTCCTTTTAAACGTTTGTGTGTGGATTCCACCCAACCCACTCTTCTTGCCATTATGATGTTATTGGCTAGACCCCCGTGACTTTCTAAGCCCAATCCTCTGTGCTTATTCAACCAGTACAGTAATTTGTCCATTAACTGGTGTGTGGATTCCTTCTGGTCCTCCCTCAATTCTGGGACATTTGCTAAGACCAGGACCAGAGGTAGGGCAGCGGGGGGAAGATCTACCATGGGATGCGGGAGCTGGATTTTGTTAAATCTATTATCTTCCATCTGGGATATTACCCTTGCCCCGTATACTTCAACCCTCTTAACCATATGAGGAGTATAAGGTGATATTCTCTCTGGCTGTAATAACCCCACCATGCCAAGTCCCTTGGGCGAGCCGCGAGGGGCTTGCTCGAGGGTAGTAGAACATGGGGAGGAAAGCATAGGTACGTTTGGAGGGGGCTGCTCTGGGTCCATAAGAATATCTCCCTTTCCTTGTGCTTCCAAAATTGTTGGACCTTTGGGATTTCCTGGTCTTATTGCTACTGTCCCTCCACCTATGGCACCCGTTGACCCAAGTAAACCTAATTGTTCTTCTATCTTAGTAAGTCTATGTAATAACGGCTGTAGTAGGCGAGACACAACGTTCTCCAGTCTGTTCCATCCCTCCTCATTGATCGTTTCAGGGGTTGATTTAGCAGAGGATGAGTGTAGCAAACTCAAGGATCCTTCATTCGCTGCCTGAGGTCTTTTTGGTTTTAAGTTTTTAGTTAGGTTTGATTTGGATTTCTTCCCGAATTTTTTCCTTTTTGCAGCCGGCTCAATGTTGGGCTCTTCAGTGGGAGCTTGATTAACTGCAGCAACCAAGGCCGAATGAGAGTGAGCACAAGTTTGGAATTCACCAGGAGTCATATCACACAGTTCAGAACCAGACACAGTCACAGGCGGCGCGGGTACTTGGGCTGCGCGACCTCTCGTTTCTTCCAATGACAATCTGCACTCAGTAAGCTCTATTTCATGCGACAATGCGCTAGCAGCCCTTAACAAACATGTGTTGAGTGTATTCATTACGGATGTATGATGATACATCGACAACCATAACAACGCAAGCAATTACCACGGAGTTTTCAAATCGTAAAAGGCACGCATTCAGTGCGCATGCTGTTGCCACGCGATTGTAGTGTCTCTGGTGTTTTAGGCAAATACAACGCAGTTCACTAAATCGCATGCTATTACATCGTTTTTTCTACTCTGGGGCGTGTTGTATTGTAATCCTGGACTTTAAAGTTTGTATAGTGTAATAATAAAAAGCAACATACGCTCACCAATCGATTACGTAAAAAATGTTCTACATACTTTCAATTAAAGGCTGTCTATTGTTTTATGTAGCAGAAGTGCTTTTGGGGATTAGGGACACGAAATGTTGTACATTTGCAAAGTATCAATAAAAATTGGGTTACTGAGACACTATTTAAACAAGCGCGTACCACAAAAGTCCTACCACACTTTCACTGACTGCAACACTTACATTAGGGTATAAAAGGAGGCGCACTCTATTTGCAGGCCTGTTTGGACCAGGTCCCACGGCACACTAGACGTTGTGCTTACGTTCGGACTACGACTTTGAGCAGAGGCATTCAACCTAACAAGTAAGTCACTTAAAACCCAGTAATGTCATGCAACTAACTGTCCTGTAGCATTAAATGGACGTAAAGTCATAATTTCTTCTTTTTTACAGGCTGTGAACGGCAAAGTTTTTTTTTGTTAAAGGCGCCAAAATCGTGAGCAATCTCTTCAGCAGTGAAGCCTGTAAGTAATTAACATATACAGATGACATATGTAGTTACAATGTTTAATACTGCTGGTTTAATTGTGCCTGCATTATAACAGTATATTGAATGCAATCAAGTGTTTGTCAGTTTGAGTTGTGTACATTCCCTGTACTGTCTGTTGCGTAGCCTGTAAACAAATCCTACTGATGTGCCATACGAAAGGTGTTACATGGATACGGGGGCGGGGGTGGGAGGTTGGTTGCAGACTGGTACCGGCATTCGTTATTTCACTGCCTCACCATTTGCGACCGGAACAGCAGTTTTTGTATGGTAGTCCACTAAGCCAATAGTCCCGTTTTGTTGTTGGTGTAATGCTACTTGCTGTATTATATATCTGGATGCAATGACAGAAACAAGCTAATCCAAGTTGCACGGAACACAATGCTAACCAGCGCAGCGGCATAGTGAACCCTCCCCCACCTCACCCCTAACCCTACCCCTTGCTTTAGGGAGTACAGCAGGGCTGAATTTTTTTAATGGCCCCCTTGTGAGTGCAACTTTGCAGTGAATCGGGCCAGCTGACAATGTGAAAAGGTGGGTGAGATGGATGAATGATGTATGGGTGAAAGGGTGGATGGGTGGATGGATGGACGGATGGATGGATGGCTAAAATTGTGGATGGATCGATGGGTGGATGGATGGATAAAAGTGTGGGTGGGTGCATGATGTCTGGATGGGTGGATGGATGGCTGGATGGATGGGTGGATGGATGGATGGCTAAGATTGTGGATGGATGCATGATGGATGGCTGGATGGATGGGTGGATGGATGGATGGCTAAGATTGTGGATGGATGCACGATGGATGGACGGATGGATGGATGGATGGATGGGTGGATGGATGGGTGGCTAAGATTGTGGATGGATGCATGATGGATGGATGGATGGATGGATGGCTAAGATTGTGGATGGATGCATGATGGATGGATGGATGGATGGACGGACGGATGGATGGATGGATGGATGGGTGGATGGATGGGTGGCTAAGATTGTGGATGGATGCATGATGGATGGATGGATAGACGGATGGATGGATGGATGGGTGGATGGATGGCTAAGATTGTGGATGTATGCATGATGGATGGATGGATGGCTAAGATTGTGGATGGATGCATGATGGATGGATGGCTAAGATTGTGGATGGATGCATGATGGATGGATGGATGGATGGATGGCTGGGTGGATGGATGGATGGTTAAGATTGTGGATGGATGCATGATGGATGGATGGATGGATGGATGGACGGACGGATGGATGGATGGGTGGATGGATGGGTGGCTAAGATTGTGGATGGATGCATGATGGATGGATGGATGGATGGACGGATGGATGGATGGGTGGATGGATGGGTGGATGGATGGGTGGATGGATGGGTGGCTAATATTGTGGATGGATGCATGATGGATGGATGGATGGACGGATGGATGGATGCATGGGTGGATGGATGGCTAAGATTGTGGATGGATGCATGATGGATGGATGGATGGATGGACGGATGGATGGATGGATGGGCGGATGGATGGGTGGGTGGATGGATGGATGGCTAAGATTGTGGATGGATGGATGGATGGATGGGTGGATGGATGGATAAAAGTGTGGATGGATGCATGATGTGTGGATGGGTGGATGCATGATGGATGGATGGATGGAAGGGTGGATGGATGGATGGATGGATGTGTGGATGGGTGGATGGCTAAAATTGTGGATGGATGCATTACCCTGGACAAAACTGACACCGAATCCTGGACCTTCGACGCTCTACTTTAAGATTAGAGGATGGAAGAATCTCCCTTGGGGTCAAGGAGTGACTCCCCTGCTTGGCAGGCACCTAAGAAGCAATTGTCCGCTCTGCATCGCTGAAGCTCCCGCCGGACGCCGAAGTCTTTGCATCACCAGAGGTAGATTTCCAGACTTCCCCAAGGCTGCCCTGAGTCCCCAGCAAAGCTGTGGCCCGTAGCTGTCATGGGTAACGTGGGACCATGACCCCTGGACACCAAGCGTATTTGCAAGTGCATCATTTTCCTGGGCTCCCTCGAAGTTGTGCTTTGGGCTCCGAGTAGCCCCCGCCTCCTGCACCAACTGCACCGAAGATCACTGGCCTCCACTCCACGAGTGTCCTGTGAGCCAGCTCCAAGTGCATCCACTTGAGGCTCCTTTGCGGTCGCTAGTCCGTTGGCTAGTGGGCCCTCCCGAAGACAACTCTTCTTCTGCTTGGGCTTTCCTTGTTGCTCCAGACGTGCCCTGACTTACCCTTGCTGGGTGAGCCCCTCAGGCCTTGCTGGTCTGAACCACAGTCCTTTCTCACTTCCTATGAGACTTGCTGTTGCCAAAGCTTGTTGGGTCCAATCCGGTCACCGACACCGCAGCAATCGACAGACATTGTGGGACAGCTCAAATCCAGCTCCTGGTTGTCATCGACGTCTCCTGGACCTCGTGGCTGAAGAGTCAAGACAACTGTCAACCTACCTGAAGCACCCGACATCGGTGGGCATCTGCTCATCGCCTTCCTGGTCACTGGCTAGTGACCCAGACTTTGTCCCCTCTGCTTTCAGGTTCTTCAGATCTTCAATCCACCTTTGGATCCACCCGAACACTTTCGACTTGGTCGCCAGCAGCACTTTGCAGCAGATCGCCATTGAAATCGACGACGAAACCCGACCCCGAAAGACACCTATGCACCCGGCTCCCCTGGGTGAGGTAACTTGAGTACTCCGGTGCTCACGTGGGTATTGACTCTAGAACAACCTAGTTCTAAAGGGGTTTGCTCCAAGTCCTCCTCTAAGTGTCCTTTTTCTTTAATTCTCTAACCGCGACCTTCCCCATAGAAGTCAACGGTGGCTCGCGGTTGTGTTCTCACACTGCACGCGTCCCCCGTGGGTCCCCTTGGGTGGTTCCTTGAGTGCCAAGCACTTCTACAGGCTCTAGGCCTTGTGTCTAGTTCAGTCGTGGTTCTTATACCACTTTATTGGTATATGGTTTGGTACGCCCCTAGGGCTCAAACGTGTATTTGTGCTATTACTGTTGATAACTAACTTATGTATTTCGAACTCTAGCCTCATAAATTGTTGATTTTTGTGTGTCGTCGCTAAGTGCCAGAGCACAGTAGCACAAAAGGTAAAACAGCTTACATTCATAGTTTGTGAGTGAACCAATTTTATTTGTAGGCAAATTTGGTAGGTGCTGATTCAAGTAATATTTTCCCCATTTGTATTGTACCCAAAAATATGTATGGTTATTGGTGCAATAAAAATTATTCTTTTTTCCTTTTATTGGAGTAAAGTACCTATAACCGTCTACACCTTTTACGACTTGCAACAGCAAAATATGTACATATTTGCGTTTTTAAAATGATTTTCCTTTATTTATTTTTTGTTTTAGAGGAAATGTCTGATCCGAAGATGGCCAAATACATCACCTCAAGCAGAGGAAACCGTCTACTAAAACACAGTGGTTATATATATTGTAAGGAGAGACATTCGGAGCCACGGGGTCATTGGAGGTGTGTGCAATACTACTCCAGCCATTGCAGAGGCCGAGCGGTTACTCTGGGTGACTCTGTTTTAAGAAGCACAGACCATAACCACTCTGCCTCTGCAACTGCTATTGAAGTGAGAGAATCTATAAATGAAATGAAAGTGATTGCAGGCAACTCCAATAACCCGTGCGGTGCTATTTTAAGGGAGGTATCCCAACACATTGCTGAACATGTTGCTAGTAGTATGCCCACTATTCCAAACTTGCGTAGAATTATCCAACGTAAGAAACAGGCAAATAACCCTAAACGCGTTACACCACAAACCTTTTCTGATATAACAATTCCTCGTGAACTCTCTCTTACTGTTTCAAACGAACCGTTCATATTGTATGACAATGAAAATGCTCAAAAGCGTATTTTAATACTTAGCACCCCCGTAATCTAAATAGGTTGGAGAACAGTGATGTTTGGATGATGGATGGTACCTTTAAAAGTACGCCCACCCCTTTCACCCAAATATACACTATTCACGGCTACGTTAACAACACAGTAGTTCCTTTAGTGTACAGTTTACTACCAGACAAACAATCCTCAACGTATACTGAATTTTTGTCAGTCATAAAAGTAAAAATTCCAAACAAAAGTCCGAGAAAAGTAATCATGGACTTTGAATTACCAATGATGAATACTATAACCAAATTGTACATGGATACCCAAATCCAAGGATGTTTTTTCCACTTTTCTCGGGCGTTTTGGAGCAAAATTAAAAAAACATCCCTAATTGAGGATTATAGCGTCTGATAGCAAACTACAGTTTGAGCTTAAAAACTAACTGCACTTTGCTTTGTTCCTCCTAACAGTGTAGACGAGTACTACACATCTATTACCGAGTACTTTATGGAAAATGAAGACAAATTGGCATCAATTTTAAATTATTTTGAAGACACATGGATTGGCCATCTAAGCAGGTCGGGTTGCCGGAGGAAACCCCGTTTTCTTGTGGACTGGTGGAACTGCTACTCGACCTGCTTAGAGGGAGGAGCAAAGACAAACAATGCCATAGAGGGTTGGTACAACTCTTTAAATAACAGTATTGGCAAACCACACCCTAATTTCTACAATTTTTTAGAGATTTTGCGAAAGGAGCAAAGTTACCAGGAAATGCGCATGTCACAATCGTTAGCAGGTACTCTAAATCCACGTATTTCCCACCGCACAAAGGAAATGTCTGCTAGACTATTGGCAGCACTAAAACTTTTACCTTGTCTGTAGCTTATGACTACCTAGCTTCCATTGCACATATACTGAATTCCTTTGCCTAAAAATGTTTGTACTTTACTCTTTATCACCCAAAATATAACCCGAAATATTCCTGTAGTCTACCTAAATGTGTCCATAAATTGGTAAATGTATTAAACTACAGACTGCGGCAGACTCTTATTAGGGTAAACCACACATTTTGTGCACCGCATCCATAACATGTAGAACCTTACAAGATTTGAGTTCCTATGAATCCACCGAATAGCATCCAACCAAGAATCAGAATAAAATCCGATATGGAACATATGCAGTATCTTGTAGAATAAACCAAATAATAACAATAAATCACTTTCCAAGTCGTACAACCGTCTAATAAACCATCCATAAATGTAATATGCAAATGTACCACCGAACAAATGTGGCAAAATAAACTACTAATGCCTAAGAATCATAGAATTTGTCTAATAAAGAATACTGTAAATGTTATATGCAAACGTACCACCGACAAATTTTGGTTTACATCAAACAGTAATGTAAAACGTTTAAGAATTTTGTCATTGCTTTCAGTGTAAATAAAATGTAAATAATTCTGGTTATTAAATACATTTGAAGTGTCGATTTATGTGATATCAATGCAATGTAATGAGAATAAAAATGCTAAAAATTTTCCCAGTGTGTTTTTGGTCCGTTACATTACATATCCACTTTTGTTTTTATTAGTTACATCAAAACTG
Organism: Calotriton arnoldi; assembly: GCA_963921515.1. Taxonomy (NCBI): domain Eukaryota; kingdom Metazoa; phylum Chordata; class Amphibia; order Caudata; family Salamandridae; genus Calotriton; species Calotriton arnoldi. Next base: position 247,784 of record CAWUFW010016706.1, on the reverse strand, counting down.
AAACAATTAGTGAATTGAAAGTATGGTACGTCATTAGCGCATTAAGTTTTCTTTCTTTAACAATTGCCCTTGTTTTCTGTCCATGTTTTCCCCAAGAGGCCTTTTCCCATCGAATCATAAATCATAAATCTCCACTCACAGGCTTAGTAGTTTCATCGTAAAGCTTTTTTGCATCTGGGCAAGATATATTTTGTGGTCCTTTTCTGACCAAGTTGGAATTTTTTTACCGGATTTGTACTATTTCATGGCGGTCTTGTGCCTAATAAATGGAAATGTCGCAACACTTTGCACACAAAAACACAGCTGCAATATGTCTTACACAGGAGCCCAAAAGCCTTTAAATTACACTGTGTACAAAGAGACAGTTATAAAGCAGAGGTATGAAAAGAAAAGTACTAACAAAGTGTCAAAGGTGATGGAGGGTGACAAATATTACTAGGGGCTGGCCGTTTGGAACGTGGGTGCCCATATAAATTCTTCGCTTTGTCAATTAACAAATGAAACTACATTTTTAAAATATTTTTCCCATCACAAGTAAAAAAACAATTTTTGCGAGGAGAAAGTCCTTCCCACACAGCCCAAGTAATTTTTGGGTAGTTCAACTTCCCATTGTCATCCTGGAACGAGATTTGTTCCTGTTATTGTTAAAGGAAATCTTCCAATCATTTCCAAGGTGGGAGTTGTTCACCCAACAAATGTGAACAGTGGTCTCAGGCTTTCCAGGGCATCCCAATTCTGGAACATCCACTACGTCCCCCTAGATTGTGAGGTAACAGAGTTCCCCCGAAACGGGACACATAATTCAACGCAAGTATAAAGGTAATTTGAAGTCCCTTACCTTGGCGGAGCTCTGCCTTCCACCTGCTCTCTGTCTCGCGGCGAGTCCCGGAACAACGGCAGTAACGTTTGTGCGTCTACGTAACTGCATAAACCGCCTATTGTGAACATTGAAAGTACGTTGTTAAAATATGTCTAGCAAACGTACAGTCAAGCCACCCATCCACCCTTCCACCCATCCACCCTTCATTCATCCACCCTTTCATCCTTCCATCCATACATCCATCCTTCATCCAACCACCCTTTCACCCATCCTCCCACCCATCCAACCATCATTCATCCACCCACCCTTTCACACACCTATCCATCCATCATTCATCCATCCACCCTTTTATCCACCCATACATCCATCCTCCATCCACCCTCTCACCCATCCATCCATGCATCCATCCATCACTCACCCATCCACCCTTCTACCCATCCTACATCCATCCTTCATCCATCCTCCCTTCCATCCTTCCTTGATGTTTTTAACATTTCTGAAGTATATTTAAAGTAAATATTTTACATAGAATTCAGGCCGAGTGTAGGGGACTTTTTTCTGAGCTTGATTCCCTGGTACCAAAGGACACTTCCCACCATGCTTATTATTTCCTGACTTGCCTGAGGGCATTCTGTCTTCTATATTTAGAAAGCTTTTATGATATCACAACTGCTGCCCAAATCACAGAGCATGGAGGGCAGGTGTGATGCATGCGATCTGATTCTTTGGATTCCCTGGTACCAAAGGACACTTCCCACCATGCTTATTATTTCGTGACTTGCCTGAGGGCATTCTGTCTTCTATATTTCGAAAGCTTACCGCATTTTGTGTTCCGGCAGACAATTCGCCGTCTGCACTGCCGCGCCTACTAATTAAAAAGCGCTGGAGTTGTAGGTGGTTTGGGGAGGGGGGCAAATCTACTGTGAAAAGAGTAGACTGAAACAAGGGAGGGAAGAAACATTTTATATGCATTTTGAAAATTGTTAACCCACGTTACCCTGTATTACAAGATATTGTACCTGCTTGTGAATATACAGAAGTATATAGGTAATTCTAAGTTCTTACGTTCACGGAGGTCTGCCTTCCACCTGCTCTCTGTCTCTGGTCGAGCCCCGGAACAACGTCAGTAACGTCTGCGCGGCTACGTAACCGCATAAACCGCCTATTGTGGAAATGAAAAAAGGACTGTCACCTTGCTATGTAATATTTAAAACGTACATATGTAAGCGTTGAAGCGTTGAAGTCACTTACCTGGACGTGACCTGCTCTTTGTCCCAGCACGCGGTGCATCTGTCATCTTTGCTTTGCATCTGTCATCTTCCGTGACTATGCATAATGTGTTTAAGGTGCTTAAATCAAATAAAGTTAACATGCATGCATTATTGTGTGTTTGTGTTGAATTATCTTGTGCAGGCACCTTATATGTCATCTTCCGTGTTCCTGACCTTCCCCAAAAACTTCTTTTCCATCTGTGTCATCGCAGCACACGTTGTCATTGCTAGCGATGTAAATCTGAATGCGCATTAGTAACATGCGTTCTAAAAGCATGCGATGTAAAGCCTCCTGCGATGTGTAAGTAGCGTTGTGATGGCAGCGCGTGAAAAGACCGTCGTTGTATTGGGTGTTTCCCATTCATTACCCCCCCTTGGCCTCGCTTGTTGCCTTCCTCTTACCCATTGTCGGTGGGACACTCCTTCCCACGGTGTACCTGGAGCTAGAAACCTCACAGAGGATGGTCGTTAGAGGGTGGCCCAGCCCAGCCTCCTCCTGGCTCCGACGGGCCGGCGCCGGTGTTTTGTGCACGTCCCAGGCGCAAGGGAGGTCGGTAATTGTAGTCCCCCAGCGGGTGCTGCGCTGCTTCTCCCCAACAACGGTGAGATGGCCAAGAGTATTTCCCAGCGTCCAAGTCCACTGGTGAATCGGGTGAAGTTAAGGCTACACAAGCTGCGGGCCGGTGTTTTGTGCGCGTCCCAGGCGCAAGGGAGGTCGGGCATTGTAGGTCCCCCTGGCGGGCGCTGCGCTGCTTCTCTCCAACAACGGTGAGATGGCCAAGAGTATTTCCCAGTGTCCAAGTCCACTGGGGAATCGAGTGAAGTTGCAACTACTTAGATAGGTCGAAATTGCAGTTTAAAACTGCATATGCACAGGCTGAAATGGCAGGCCTGAGACATGTTTAAAGTGCTACTTAGTGGGTGGCACAATCAGTGCTGTAGGCCTACCAGTAGCATTTCATTTACAGGCCCTGGGCATAGGTAGTGCCACTTTACTAAGGAATTACAAGTAAATTAAATATGCTAATTGTGTATAAGCCAATTCAACATGTTGTAAGGAGAGAGCACAAGCACTTTAGTACTGGTTAGCTGTGGTAAAGTGCGCAGAGTCTTAAGGCCACCAAAAACGAAGTCAGCAAAAACAGGAGGTCTGAATGTGAAAAGTTAGGGAAAAGCACACCAAGGCTGCCAGGTCTAACATACATCCACAGATGTATATGATTATGTCAAAACATTCCAAAGGTGACATTGTAAATTCCATCGAAGATAAGATACAATATATAAGGACTACCACTTGACCACTTAGTTAGGAGAGAAACTTCACCCAGGTCGCAAATGAAGATCGCAGATCCAGAGGAGTACAGCACCAGATTCCATCTTGACAGAATCGAACAAGATCTAGCTTCCTGCCAAATTTGATGTAATTTCATTCAGCAGTTTTTGCTGTAGCCTGTCTTAAAGAAGTCTATAGAAAATACATGGGGATTTTGCATTTTGGGACCCCTCTTTTTCTCGGCCCCCGCTTGACGGATCACCTGAAACTTTCCAGTAAGGAGTTGAGGTGGATGAAATTTTGTGGAAAGTTTTGTAAAGATTCGTCAAACAGGGACAAATGTATTATCAAACCAAAAGACGCCCTTTCTTTAGAAAAGCATACGTAACTATAATTACCTAGTGGTGACCACCATTAGGTAATACATATATATATATATACATACATACACCACGCAGCAAATTGAAGCCAACCCTCCACAAAAGCTTTATTGTGCACTTACATTTTTTATGTGTTGGTCGATCTAAGTGATGCTGCCATCTTAGATCAGTTAATAAGAAAATCGCAGAAAATGGTGCCCACGTCATTTTCTAGGATGCTTTTTACCAATGCTGCTCAACATCTCCAAAAAGCACTGGCAAAGACAATGGGTTCCAAAGGCGAGGCCTATAGTATTTGCCAATACTTGTTTTACTATCGCATATTCAGTCTTTCTCTTTTAAGCCAATGAGAATAACTGTGGTCTGTTACAGTCCTTTTCAGCTATTAAGTATTTATATGGACTTATGAGAAAATGGCTAAATCAGAGTCAATGCATTTTGTGCTTGCAAAAATCCTAAATTTACTCGGGAGAACATTTATAACAGTCACCAAACAATGTTATGCAACTACATATATTATCTATTGCCAGTATTTATCTTGAAAGACACACCTAAATGAATGGTTAATATTGTTACATAGGGCTTTAGTGCCTCCCCCTGCCATGGTCGCTGCCATCTGCCACAAGGCTCCCTCTGCGGTTCTCTTCCAGTGGTTGATGCATGGAATGGTACATATATGAAATGAGTAATATGCTTCCAAGCTGATATTTGGCTTTTAGACCCTCCTAAAGAAGAACATGATGAGAACTTGGTTGGTGTGCTGGGTTTATAAAGGAAAAGGGTATAACAATCAAATTCTCTTGATGCAGATTTTCTGTGTATGTCTTGGTGTATGAAATCATTGGAGATGGGGTCAGGACCAAGACACACCTTGCGGTAGCAGTAATGGCAAACAGCACCTTATGGACTGAGACATCCCTTGAGTCTCTGAGAATTCTATTACAAGTGTCTTCCAGAATTTGATGCTTATACCTTCCTGAGGAGAACATTTTTAAAACTTTTAAAAGTAGAATGTGAATACAAAATTATAATAACACAGCTAAAAGACACCTGGATTGATAAAACACCATTTGCGACGTGGCACCACTCAATTGTTTTTCTACACAATTGCTTAGCATGATCATGAGAGATCCTAGAGGAAAGGGGCTATGGGCACTATCATCCCTGAAAATGGACCATAGAGATAAAGTCGTGGCACCTACACCAACGCTCCACTACCAGCCCAACAGAAATTTTCTGCCAATGAGTGGGAAGCCTAAAGTCTTCATTACGAGAGGCCCATAAACTCTGATGGCCTGGTAATGAGTAATTCTGGGGGTGGGGGATAACAGGGATTTTAACGGGCCACTCAAAATCAAAGTCAAGGTGTGTACCATTTCAAGAAGTTTGTGAGAAGCATCTATTTCTGTCTACGCTATTTACTTTGTTGTCGATAAGGAAATTTGACAAATACGGCACGATAGGAAAGGATGAGAATGGCATAATAATATTCTGATAAGATGAAATATGTGCTGAGATGAGGAACATGGTAAGCAATACTCTCGCATTCTGTTACCCAGGGTAGGTAGTGTGACCCTGTCAAAGTATGGTGTGGTGGCGACTGTATCTCAGAATACTGGAGTAGGGGTCATCTCACAGAGTGAAGTGCTATACATAGTTCAAGAATACATGCCATATAGGATGCCCAAAAAGAGTAAATTGAGGAGCTTTTGGGAGTGAAGTTGGAGCTGGGATGTTTTTCCACTGGAAGAAGGCAATGTAATTTATTCTAACTCAATGAGAGAGAGGAAGAGAGCGAGAGAAAGGCTATTGGCATGGGGGGAATATGAGCATTTATAGGAAGAAGAGGTGGGTCATTAATGTACCATTTTTGACAGGAACAGATATTCAGGTTTTACGAGAGTGAAGGGCTCAATGTGACTAAAGGATCAGAAAATGTTCAAAGCTGGTTTAATTCCGGCCAGGTGCCCAGAGGTTCACTAAAAATGAATGGTCATATGGATTGTGTGTCTTATGAGCTTGGGTGGAGCATCTCTACATTTTACACATATTCATTGACTATTTTATCAAGTGGTCAGAATTGTGCACAGGTAGTGCAGTCAGCACCCAGAGACTGTGCAAGAGTTTCCCTGAAGTTTTCAAGAGAGATTTATAGCGATAATAATGTGATAATTGTTCTGATCTCATGAAAAAGCATTTCCGGTCTTTAAATATAGCTGGCAAGCAACCTCTCTGTGCTAGTCACCTGGGAACCACTCTGTTGGTATAATAGGATGAAAGAGGGAGCAATGCATTTGGGGTGTCAGAGATATTAATAATTGGAAGGAAGTGTTGATGATGGCTTTGTGGAATTTCAAACCATCGTGTGCCTGTATTCTGATTATTTTCCAGTTTATTTTATTAGCAACAAGGTTCCAAAATCAAGGATAATGCCTAGTTTGATCCCTCCATCCAGGAAGGTATAGTGGAGTGCTGAAGTAGGTGGAAATTGAAAAGCAAGAGCTACGAGAAGTATGAGGAGTCAGACTCTATTTTTAGAAAAGGGGTGAAGATAAAGTGGTGATGGTAGCAAAAGATGAATAACATTTTTAAAGCCCAGGAGAATAGTTGGCTAATTGTGCAATTGGTGATGTTGGATCATGAGGCGGTGGAGAATTGAAGTCGTGCCTTGTGTTCGACGCAAGGTTTTTAGTAATCAGAGGTTTAATAGTATGGAGAGTTATTCTTAGTTGTTCATAAGATTAGATTTCATTTGGGTGATGTAAATGTAGACATATTTATGTGGCATGTAGTTAATGTGAAAGTTCTACATCTGAACCTTAGCATGTCAATTGCCCTGCAATAAAGTACGTGCCAGAGGCATTTCCAAGTTTTGTGCTGCTCTATTAATGTGCCTCTCCTACTTGGTGGTTTGTTCAACATAATTGAAGACTAAAGAAAAATATTTTCTCAAATTTAAGAGAGTAGAGCAATAAATGGGATCTGAGTATTGTAGTTACTGTGTTAAACTCGTCACACATGAATGATTGTCATAATTAACCCTGGGCAAAGCACTACGCTACGCTCGCGTAGTTTGCGAAGTTTGCGCTACTTCGCACAACGCGAATTGCACGTAGCACAGTGCAAACACGCGTAGCGTAGCGTAGCGTAGCGTAGCGTAGTGCAGCGGTCATTTTTGCTTGCTCGCGGTCCTCAACGTCAAGTTGGCGACCGCGAGCAAGCAAAATGACATCCCGGCGAGACTTTTTCCTCGTTCACGATCAGCAACATCAAGTTGCCGATCGCGAGCGTGGAAAATAAACATCCCGGCGAGATTCTCAACGCGGGGAGGTCAGGTTTCTCATTGCGAGTGGTCGCGTATGCTCGCGACCGCTCGCGATGAGAAACTACCAGTCCGCGTTGAAGAGCTGCCGCTCGAGTAAAAATCTACTCGAGCGGCAGTAAAAGACAGCTCGCACTGTGCAAGATGCCGTTTTCAATGATTGCACAGTGCGGACAAGCATCCGGCACTGTGCAATCATTGCGAACAGTGCACTACGCAGTTCGCGTAGTGCTACGCGTAGCTCGCGTAGTGCGAACTGCACTTTGCGTAGCTTCGCGTAGCGCTACTTCGCGAACTACGCCCAGGCTTAGTCATAATGGATAATAAAAGGTGTATATTTTTGTATTTGTATTTGTATTTGTAGAGCGCAACATTCATCCCGGAGGACATCACGGTGCTAGGATCGCATACAGTGCGGTGCAGGAAAGAGAATGTTTAGTTGCTGTTCAGGTTGTTCTTAAATGATTAATTGATTTAGTATCTAGGAAACAGGAAGGTTTTTAACTTCTTTCTAAAAGTAAGTATTGCATGACATAGACTCCAGACAAACCGGCAAGGTTACCACCTTACTCCATGACATTCAGACACTTTGTTTTACTCCCATGTTTTTATTTGAAATCTAATATGCTTTCAGAATGTTACCTTCATTTGCTTCTAATAAACCAAGAGAATAAAACACCTGCTAACATGGCGTTTAACACAAACCCTGGATGGGAAATACATGGTCTGATTCATTTGTACATTTACACCTATAGGTTTACGTCTATGTTTTCTAAGAGTACTCCTTTAAATCTTTTCTTAACTCCAATTTACGGTTTTACAAAGTTATTTCTCCATGCACAAATGTACACCGTGAACACTTGTGCATATGACAGCGCGCCAGTGGCATTGCCCTTGCTCACTTTTTTCACCAAGTGTAGTCCTTTTCCCCTGAGGAAATCCATAGGTCTAGACCACAACCAGTTTTGGAGAGGTTACCTTCCACTTCCCATCCTGAAACTGATTTTGGAATGCATCTTAACAGGACTAAATCTGCCCATTTCTGTGGTGTACTTTATGAATACACTCAAAAACAGCATTTGTGGTTGTTTTGAAACTTTTATGGCGTTCTCACTGTGGAATTCCCTCGTTGAAGATTTACTCACACATAAATCTAAGTGTGTAAGATTTTGCATAAGTAAAAAACCAAGTGTTGTGAATGGCAAATGGGGCTTCATACTCGTAATAAAGGCTATTTCTAACAGTAGCAAGGATAACCAGGTCCATGATATTGTGATGAGATGGATGTACATGATAACCCTCTGTAAGGGTATGGGCGGATCTGAGTGGAGTAAGACCTGCTTACCTTTATTTCCCCATAAGCCCATAGGGTAGCTGCCTATTCTCAGCACTCCTTCCCTGTTTACTCATTTTGTCTGTTCTGTGCACCACCATTTCCAGGCCTTCCCACACAGCATCCATGCCTCCCAATTCTCTGCCATAATCTGAGTTATTAGTGAAAGCTATTTCAAGATATGGCCTTGGTTGTAACAATACCCCAATAGTATTTTAACAAATCTTAAAAAGTTTGTTAAAATAATTTTGAATTCGTAGCATGCTTTTCCTACAATTATTTCAGTATTAATTATGTTTTCTGTGTTCTAAAATTAGACAGTGCTAGTATACATTCTAGGGTGTTTCCACTGTTTAATCAAGTCTCCAATGCCATACCTGAGTTACAAGCCAGCAGATGCAGGGGAAGACCGCATTGGCCTGCAGTCCCCATTGTAATATGGTCCTATCCCTCCACCATCAGTGACGGGCAGATCTCCAATGGACGAGAGTTTTTGCCTGTTGTCAAAGGGTACTTAGGTCTCACTCTGCCGTGGCCCCACCTACGGCTCTGGAAAGGAGTAGCATAATTTAGCACCTGATCCTTTCTAACAAAGTATGTCTTCCAGCTTTTACTGGTGTTGGCAGTGCTTTAAATGGGCCGGTACTCACCGGTACTGAGTACCGGCACTTCCGAATTTTTGCCGTCAGTACCGGCACTTCTCTGTAGCCAGGGAGAGTACCGGTACCCTGATGCACAGCACGGCAGGCGCAGGCTAGGTTTCTCCTCCAGTGCAGGGCAGATTCCTCTCTGCTTCTGAGGAGCATGTAGTTAACCGAGCCGTGAAGTACCCTTTTACAGAGTTGCTGGTGAAGATTCCAGCAGCGCCCATTTGAATGTCCCCAAACTGCAGGGGTTTGAGAGGGCTTGTGTCACCTGGTGATTAACAGGACAGGGTCTCTAGACAGACCCTGCACTGTCAATCAGGTGCGCAGCGACCATTCGGGTGAAAGTGCCATCATGGCTTTCAATATGTGTAATGAGTTAATCTGTTTTATTGACAAACGCATTTCTCGTGTGTTTTGATATGTAATGCAACTGGTACAGAAGTCATTATGTATGAACATTTCTCGCACTTAGCCCCGCCCCTAGCCCCGCCCACTTGCCACACCTCTATTTTAATGAGAACCTGCACTTATTTTTTCCCATTTAAAGCACTGGGTGTTGGTAGTTAACTCGTTACTCCTTTCATCCATTTTGTGTTGTTTAAAAGAAGGACAATTATATGTCATTGATGTTAAATGCCATGTGAAGTCACTTCCTCTCATGTCAAAAGATGTACGATGTCACTTCAGCTACCATTGTGATTTGGGGGATACGTCTCCACTGCAAGCCACAAAGAGGTGTCTTTTTGTTGAGCGGTCTGCTTGCTTAAGAAGGTAATAATATCTATCAGTCGATCTCATGCGGTCTCTTGTAGAAGGCACATTGAAAAAACTGTAAATTGGGTAGGAAAAGGTCAAACAGATAATTCGGAGAATTCAAAAGAAGCAAGCAAGTAGGGCAGTTGGCAGAGCAGCACTTCCATCCTCATGTGGAATCAAAATGATTACACTAATTTAAAATGTCACTCTGCCCGTTGTTCATGGTCCATAGCACATTCGTTAAAATAGTATACACGCAAAGTTCAAAAAGCAATCTTTACAATCTGGTAGCCTCAACTGAACAAGTGGTTTTAACACATCCTTTACCGACTCTCACGGACACTTTTAAAACACATAATATTAATAGGTTGCTGCAATATACACAGAGAAAAAAGCCGGTCTGGACATTCTCAAGGAAATCAAATTCATTTGCATGACAATTCAAATTAGACTGAAGCAGTAAGTCAGTTACTGATTCAAAAATCTTCCCTTCCAAAGTCAGAAATATACCCGTGTTAGATGTGTACCGACAAACGGGTAATTTTTATACATATTGCGAATATCCACACACGCTACCTTTAACATGCATCAGCAAGTAGTAGATTTTACTACATACTCTTGTTTCTCCTTATGTGATCCGGACAATCTTCAGGAATGAGCAAGCCAGGAATGTGCATGAGCGCAATTTGTTTTTGTTTCACTTTTTTCTCAACAGGGAAATATATTACCTTGTGGAGAAACCCTCTGGCCTATGTCCCCATGAAATAAGGTCCCTTTGCTTTCCCATCCTGAAAAGGCACTTATTCCTGCCACACCATTTATGAAGGTAGAAAATCCACCATATAGGCAGATTTGCACCATCCTAATATAACTTTACGCTTCTAACTCTCCCTGTAAATGTACAGTTGCAATGCTTTATTTCAGCATGTACATTTGAGCTATGTGTGCAAAAACCTTTGTTTATAAGGCCCACTGTGTATCTATACTGCAAGAACCAAAATATAATTCAGAGTCCAATCATTCATGGACCATCTGTCGAGCTATGCAATAGTGAAAGCTAGTTTCATTAATGACCAATTCTGCATTTTTACAAAAGTGGATTTCCATCATTTCTTCTTCATCTGCAAACACAGGTTCTCCAATACTGCTGTCTTCTGTATATGTTGTATATTTTGTTTTATTGTAGTTTTTTATTATAAAAGGGACGAAGTACCCCCCGCCATACATTATAAGGATATTGCAAGTCACCGAGGCGTTCCGTGACCATATAGAGGAATGAGACCAAAGGACGAATTCCTTTGTAAGGTTGTGGAACTATGAGCTGACTTGCAATATCCTTATCATGTACAGCAGGGGGTACTTTATCCCATATAATACAAGGTTACACCATCACCTTTCCCACAAACCACTTAAAACCTTGGTCCGTAGCTCTTTCAGAAACAGAAACAGAGAGCATGAAAACATAAAGAATAAATAGATATTTGGTGTAAAAAGATATTAGAGACAGTTCAATGCAAGTCATTTAAAAAAAAAAAAAAAAGCTACAGTAACTCAGAAGGTGTAGACAGGAATGCAAAAATTAATCATGTTCTTTCTGCTAGTCAATTCAAGCTAATAAAAACAGAGCAGAAGAAGGAAAAGCAATGTTTCATTTTCCTTGCAGCTACTTCCTGACCTGACCTGCCTTTCACCTCAGCTACTTGCAGAGGTATAATGAAACTTGAGGGGCCCCTGCAAGGCACATGGAGGGGAACCCCAATGCTGCGGACCCTGTCAGGAGCTTTCAGGCCAGGAGCCCGCCATCCAGAGATGGCCCCATGGAGATCGGGCCCAGCCGCACTGCGGGGGCTGTGGAGGCTATTGTTCAACCACTGGCTACTGGCTCTTGCAGCAGGCATTGGGATGTCGGAACTCGACTGCAATAACGTGTTACAGTCCAGTTCTGACGTCTTTACTTTAAAAGCGGTGACTGGGTTTGTCACCAGTTGACGATTATAAAGAAATTAGACACATGCATTTATACAGGGATTGCAGAATCCCATGTACTATAGTATTATTTCATCAACATGTGTGTTATATTTCAGCTTTTTATTTTTTAGTTTATTATTTCAGCAAAATGTGCAATATATTTCTCGTCACTAAAAACACATTTTATGATCAAGGTGAATGCCCTAAACCTTTTTAGGTAGCTGCTGTTTATTTATGTGTGAAGCGTTCGCTGCAGAATCTCACTACTTCTTGGTACTACAGCACCAGAGGCATCTTGGGAAGAGGACTGTTTACAGGACTTGCGAATTTACATTGATTCAACTTGCAGTTGGTTAATGCATACACAGAGTGTACATCGATGTGTACACACTGTTTTGCTATGTGTATAGTAATAGTGGGACAGCCACCACAGCCCGACGCCAGTGAAAGTCAGAGTGCAGGCCCCATCTCTCAGTGGGGTGTGGGTGAATTGTGTCAGGTAGTTGAGGTCCACGCAGAAGTCATGGGTTCTGACATTATAGAACAGAGACCTAATACAAGTTGTAGATTCACAAAGAAAACTACTCTTCAGGATGTACATAATCCATAGATTCCAGCCCAGCAACAATCCCTCAGTTTACACAGATTTTAAAGACGCAGGTGCCGGTGACGTCCTCCTGATTACAAAGACTATACAAGTTTGCACTTCTAGACAGCTCGAATATTCAATGTTACACGTTACTCAGGCCAGTTGACAAGAGGAATTGTAACCTGCTCCTGTCGAAATACTATACATCACAGGCGCATATTTACAATTTTCCTTAATTCACAAAACTCAGCAGTACTGTGCATGAAAAGCTTTGGCAGTCACAGCTTCCTGGGAGTTCTTCTGAGTAAGTCATGTATTTTTCAAGCTGCTATGTCCCTAATGCAGATTGTACATTGCGTGCAATCATGCATTGTTTAAAGCTATCCATATCTGCAATTATACTTTTTAAAAATCTTTTCCGTTTTTCTGCTTGCGAAAAAAAAAATGTCCATGCAGAACCCCTCCTCTATACCACCAGAAAGTTTGGTGGTGATCTGTCCCCCCTCTCACCCTGGAACAAGAGTTTCCCCAGGCCTTTGAAAAAATAAAACACTGGCTATTTTCATGGTGGCAAAGAGGGAGATAGGAGTTTGGGAATGCCCACTAACTAACACTTTTGTGGCTTTTCATAAAGTAAGCAGGCAAAAACATGCCTGGAAACGCCACTCCGAACTTCTTATGTGGAGTTTATTAATACTTAATTATACGCAGCTATGACCGAGAATTCTGCATTACTAAATGGAGCTATGGCTGGTGAGCTATCTTTTGTGAATGCCCAGCAGCTGTATATCCATCCATTTGACCTTGTGAACCTGATTCATGAAAACCAATGGCTGTGAATTGGGCCCACAGGCGGTTGAGAGTAAGCCTGTGTCTCAGAATAGAGATATATTACAGGCTACAGTGTCAAACATTACATATAGCTCACTGTCCTAGGCTTAGGTCGGCAAAGCTGTTCCTTAGGTTACCTGCTCCTTACATGCACAACAGCAGTCCTTGAGGTTTCAGAGACTGTATAGTATAAGGCCCAAAGCTACCACTCTTAATGTAGGTAATGTACAGGCTCAGATCTGTAGATTCAGAATCTCTTATAGGTTCTGACATCCGACAAGGAAGCTACACCTCAGGTTACCATGACTTTACCAGCTGTAGACCCTCACGGTAGAGCCAGCCCTCAGGATACAGACTGCTCAGGCTGACATTTCCGACAGCAGAGCTAACTATAGGCTATTCAGATATACAAGTGCAAGCATCGGCCAGCAGTGCTATCACTACCATAAGCAGATTCTATATGTACAGTGTGTGGGCAGCAAAGCAAAACTAGGGCTCAGGTTACAGACATCATTCAAGATAAGCTCTCAGAAACAAACAATAATCACAAACATATAGGTTATAAAAAGAAGAAAGTATATGGTTCTGGTAGTAATATGTATACGAGACAGGGGCCATTGATTGTCAAACCATGACAATCCACGTGCTGCGTGCAACATAGGCCTGATCGCATGTCATGTCTGCTAACCTAACATTGCCTTTGCATTTATATGATGTACGTGCAACATGCAAGTGAAAGGCCTAGAAAGAAGAGAGCATGCCAGCTTGTCATTTTTTTTAATGTAACAAATGTGTGCCTGGAATGACATGATTCTTCTATTTCATGTTTGCAAAACTGAGAAAGAACATTTGCAGTCTCTGGTGCATGCATTGTCTATAAGTGTGGCAGCTGAAGAGACAGCTAGGAGGGAGACGATTTACTGTGTTCCACCCTGTGGGAAGAAGGAATGACAATCGTAAGCCTCAGCACACACTTTAGATTGTTCAGGTATCTCGTAGAGTGAGACTGGAGCCAAAGCATGACAGAATACCTGTGACTGCTGATATCTGTGACCAGCCTGACTCTGACAGGAACTCTGTCCCTCAGATTTGACAGAATCTAGAGGTCAGGATTTTGGGACAGCAAACCTACTTTCCAGTCTACAATCATTTTACAGGATGTATGAGAGGGAATAACTTTCTATCAAATTAAAATAACTTGTCGCCCAGGAAAGCTTTCCTTTGGGTTGCACTGATTGTACAGTCTCAGACTTTTAACAGCAGATACATCCCTGAGCTTACAGAGATCTTACAGGTTCAGATTCTGACTGGAGAATCATCCCTCTCTACACACAGATCAAATAGGTCCAGGTTTATTAGAAGAGAGATAAACTTTAGGCTGCTAATGGCTCTTGTTTAGCCTCCTGGAATAGACATACTTTATAAAACTGTTTCAAGCCCATTAAAGGGTGAGTAATATACTGGATGAAAAGGTTTTAATAGAAACAAAAACATGGCAAAACATGATGGTCCAAATAACCATTGTAAGTCGTGTGTGCATTTGGCATTGAAGACTTTCAGCATTAGGGTTGTATTACAAAGGAGATGCACTAAGGCGAAAGGCAACTTTATTAAGCAAACAGTTATATCTCTACTTGCCATGCTGCATATAGGTTAGGGCACAACAATTTAACCTCCACCAAACAGAGAGAAGAGCAGGGCACATGGAGAATCTCAAGCTTGATCGCACAGATTCTAGGACTTTTCGCCATGCGATCCTCTTCAAATTATGAATTGTACCAGTGAATTCACCAAAGTGAAATCCAAGTTATTTGCTTTTTTTTTGTAAGTACATAGAGGTTTCCCGGTGAGGCCTTCCTCTGCCTATTTTCTCTTACCTCGACCTCCTGTGTTCCTTTTGGTGTTCTCTGCTACTGCTGTCCTCTGGAACTCTTCTGTAACTTAGGGAAAGAATGTCAACAGTGGTGGCATGGTTAGTGGAGGTAGCCATGTTGTCATGGAAGCAGGCCTCAATGCAGATACAAGAGTATGTTTGGTTGTTCCATGCTGCAGCCCACCTCTGTTTCCCTACCTGCATTTTTTGGACATTTGATGGGGAGATGGGCCAGGCCCTTTGTTCCTCTATGCTTTTATTTATTATCTTTCTTTACAGGATGTGCCCCTGTTTTTGTCCCAATAAACCCACCTCCCTCCCCAATTCCTTTTTTAATTTTTTTCCTTCTGCAACAGCCACAGTGTTTGCTCGTATAATAAGGTGCAGGCGGGAAAGTGATCCGTAGGATGAAGGTGTAGGTCAGAAGCCACCCAAAATATTAATGGAGAGAACAAACACAGAGTAGAAAGAAGAGTAGGAGACAGCAGACATTTGGTCATCTGTGAAGCAGGCATCTGAAAAGTTGTGGCCCTGGGACAGGACCCTTGGTGGCCATGTCTTAAGATGTACAAGCACCCTCTTCAAATTACTATAAGTCGCACGCCTTTGGCTGTGTGCGGCAGGGGATGGCCACAAAGCCTGGCCCTAGGGATCCCAGGGTCATTTATTTTAAGAGGATGATGGCTGTGTGGCCCCCTCCCCAAACCTATCATGTTCCTGGGGACCCCATCCCCCAGGGCATATATAGTTTAAAGGGTAACAGGCCACGTGGCCCCCCTCCCCAAGCCTCCTTAGGCCCTGGGGACCCCATCTCCCTAGGTCCACTATTAAAATGAAAGGGGAAGGGGCCGCGGACCCCAGTCCCCAAGTCTTGAGAGGCCCTGGGGTCCCTGCCCCCAGGCCCACTAATTAAACCTAAGGGGAGGACAGCACGCAGCCCCCTTGCCAGGCCTATTTCAGCCCCGGGGACCCCATCCCCTGGGGCCAGTGCATTGTTTTGGGAGGGGGCATGTGGCCCCCTCCCCAGGCTGACTCTGGCCCCCGGGACTCCATCCCCCAGGGCCCTGTATATTATTTTAGGGTTTTAGGGGAGGAGGCACGTGGCCCCCATCACCAGGCCAATTTTGGCCCCTGTACCCTCTTCCCCAGGGCCCCTGAGTATATTTACATGTGAGAAAGGCATGGACCCCCTCCTCGGACCAATTTCATCCTCGGGGACCCCATTCTTCAGGCCCTGACCAACAAAGGGTAGGTGCCCTGGTGCCCACCCAGGGCACCCACCACACTATGCTTGGGAGCCGTGAGGGAGCCCAAAGACCCTAACTGCCCCAGCTGGCTCTCAGTGTACAGCAGGAGCCAGCATTGCTCCCACCTGCAGGAAGCAGCTAAAAATGCTGCTCCCTGCAGGTGAGAGGAATCTTTTCATCTGTTTCCCTGCCCCCTTCACTGCCTGCAGTGAAGCAGATGAAAAGTCTGTTCTCAGCAGGCGGGAGTATTTTTCATGCTCCCGCCCACTGAGACCGGACTTCTTGTTTGGAAATTGCTCCTGCCAACCAAGAAACACAGGGTTTCCTGCGTGTGCCAGTGCGGGCAGGGAAACCACTGCATGTAGCATGAGCCAGCCCTGGGGATGCGGTTCCCGGAGTCAAAATAAGCCCAGGGAGTGGGGTCAAGTGCCTCTCTCCCCTTTATTATGTAGCTGGGGCATGGGGTCCCTTGCCCCCTTTACTTTGCGGCCAGGCCCCAGCGCAACCTCTCCCCAAAATATAAATATGTATTCCCTGGGACCTTTTTTTTTGGGCTCCGCCACGAATTCACAGCAACAATTAATAAAACAAATGTTTTGGGCCCTAGGCAGGTTCCCTCTGAGACCCCACCATCATGCCCAGGGGTTCAGTATATTCCTACCCTGCCCCCTTTTGCTTTTTTGTGTGTCTTTTAGAACTCTGGCCTGAGTCCCGAGTCCTTAGAAGGCTGCCACCACTTCCTGGTTGAGTTGGGGCCAGCCAATCAGATCTCACTTTGAGATCTGTTGGGATCTGTGAAGCTTCCGCATCCCTATATATACAAAGTTATTTTTCACGAATTACTCAAAAACTACTGAGCAGATTTATACCAAAACACAAAAAGCACTCTTTCTGGACCTAGATCTAGCTTTCTGCCAAAGTTTGTGTAAATACTTTGAGTGGTTTAGGCTGTAACAGTGTCTAAACTTCCTATGGGAAAATGAATGGGGAAACCTCGATTTGGCACCCCTTTTTCCTCAGCCCCCGCTTGACAGATTACCCTGAAATTTTCCATGTGCAAACTAGGGAAATATTAGCATTCTTTTTAAAGTTTCATGGAGATTCGTAAAATGGCTCCAAAGTTATTAGCAGCACAAAAATGCACTTCCTATGGAAAAACAATCCTAACTATACATACCCAGTGACGACTGCCATTAGGTAATATATATACACATATACATTGGCTTCTACGCATGAGTACAAAGTCTAACACCAAGTCAGATTTCCTTGAAATTTGGCAGGATTGTAGAATATGATGTGCAGATGACCCTTTTGGTGTTACAGGTAAGTAAGGTAAGTTTTTCTACGGTCCAAATAAAAGTGATTGGTCCAGTTGTAATGACAGCACACTAATATCATATAATCATTTGATTGCTAAACTTAATAATCAGAGGAAGAATATCACACGCAGTACAGTAATGGAGTACAGGAATTGTAGACCAGGTACCAAGGGAAAATCCTTAATGATGATTACTGGATAGCAACCAGTCTCCCTCTCTTAGTGAATCTATAAAGGATCCAAATAGAAAAATCGTCAGGAACTAAGGGCCCTATTACCATGGCGGGCGGCCCGGCGGTGGCGATCCGCCTGCCAAATGTCCCTAGTTCTCCCCTCGCCAAATTAGTATGGCGGGGGGCACCGCGGCGGACGGGAAGACCGTCCGCCGCTTTTCCGCCGGTCGAATTGTTGACCGGGCGGAAAAGGGACACAATATGGTGGCGGTGTCTGCAAGACACCGCCATTCATATTATGATGTGAGCGGAAAGTGTCCTTTCCATGGTGGCGATGCCGCCATGGAAAGGCATGCGATCCTCGATGTTGAGGCCCGTTGCGGGCCCCAGGGTGTTGGGGGTGGGGGTTGCACATGGGGGTACCTGTGGTACCCCCTCATTGCAATGCACTACGTGGCAGGCACCACGTGGTGCCTGCCATGTTGTGTATGGCAATGCTGTGCACAATCCTTTTATATTGCGGGCGGGGCTGCAGCCAGCAGATCCACCTACAATGTAAAGGCCCACGATGCGCCTGCCAGTGTGGCGGGCGCATCATAATTTGCATTGCGGGACCGCCGCAACATCGGCGGTCGGTCCCGTGCTCCGTTGCGGTCGCCATCGTAATGGACCCCTTAGGTTGGAAATACAGGCACACACTGTCAACAGTCAGCAAGGTCTCTATAATAAATAAAAAGTCAAGGTGTAGGGTTTTAATGAAGTTGGATACTAGAATTGCACAAGATGCTAAGGACGGTTCACTGACAAAATATCGATGTTAAAAATATAGAAGTAAAAATATCGATGCAAAAATATAGAATGCAAAAATATCGACTCCCTATATTTAAACAGGTAAGTACAAAAATATCGGAAAAAAATATCGATGTAAAAATATAGTTGTACAAAATATCTAATTATCAATATATATATATATATATATATATATATAAAATAAAATAATAAATATTAAATATGTTAAATAATAAAATTAACATAAAAAAATTAAGTAGATTCAATATAAATTAAAAAAATAAAATAAATAGACTTAATTCAAAAAAGTTACACACATAATAATTCATATATATTTACTTTAAAAAAATTAATAAACTATTAATTTAAATTTATTTTATAATTTTAAAATTATATAAAAATTTACAAATATATATATTTGGCAGGCAGGAGGATTAAAATAGAGGATTTTGTTGATGATTGTTGCTCTTTGTTTTTCAGCAACAAACCTCCTGCAAGTGCTATCTCATCGAGGGGCAACTCTTTTCTTTGGATGTAATGTGGTCAGCCCAGGTCACGAGATAGCACTGCCACGAGATGCAAGGGGGTCCGCTGCTGTTTTATTGGGGCAGCACCAAGCAGAGCAGGAGGTGCTTTTACAACAAGAGCGACCTTTTGAGACATTCAAATGCCTTTTAAGAACTGTTTTTAATGCGCATGATGGCAGCGACCCACTGGGGTATCACAGGATTTCCAGTCCCACACTTCCATGGTAGAGATCACCTGACTGTAATGGCAATATAAATGAGGGGATGTATTGGGAGTCACCGTCTGCAGTCATTTGCATAAACTGCCCAGAAGGAAGGGCGCAATGCCCGAAACGCGTCGGCAGGAGGATTACAATAGAGGATTTTGTTGATGATTGTTGCTCTTTGTTTTTTCAGCAACAAACCTCCTGCGAGTGCTATCTCATTGAGGGGCAACTCTTTTCTTTGGATATGTATATATATATATATATATATATATATATATATATATATATATATATATATATATATATATTCACTGCAAAAACCATAGGTTTTAGGGACAGTTATAGTTACTTGGACATTGCACTCGTACAAAACCCATGAAATTCCCCTGTTATAGTTAGTTCAGCTAACTATAACTCGCCCCGCAATGCACTGCTGATGACGTCACATATTACATCACATCACTCATGACATGGTCAGTGACATCACTGATGACATCACTGATGACATCTCAAATGACATCACTGATGACATCATCCAGTGACTGTGTGTTTCTGTAAAGTTTAAATATTTTTAATATATATAGGGAAAGGCGTATTGAAGAATGAGTGGGTGTATAAGTGTCTGAATGGATGATTTACTAGGTGCGTGACTAACTCTATAAGTGAGTGATTAAACGTATCTTACTGAATGCATGGGTTAGTGACTGTGTGAATGTCTGTATCCGTCTGTCTGTTGCTGTGTAAGTGGCCGCATGGGTTTGTGAATAGCTACATGAGTGTCTATATGAGTTATTGATTGGTTGTCTGAGTATCTGTATGGGTGCCTGAGTGTTTGTGTGGGTGGGGTGTGTGCGACTCTGTGCATAGATGTGTGAGTGGGTGATTCACTGGGTGGATGGTTTCAAGAGTGCATCTGTGATAGACTGTATGGGTGGGTAAGTGTGTGTAAGAGTGTGTTAGTGAGTGAATGTATGTCCCAGTGGTACATGTGTGAGTAACTACATATGTAAAAGGCAGTATATATGTGTGTTAGAGTATATAAATAGCTATAGCGAGAGTGTGTGATTGTGAGAGTGACTGTATGGATGAGTGTGCTTGTATCAGTGATTGTATAAGAGCGTAAGAATGTGCTAGTATTTGTATGAGTAAGTGAGCTGGTGTGTGTATAATTGTATAGGTGAGTAAATGGCAGTGTGTTTAATTATTTGCATGACTGACTAGGTGTGTGAGTACCTCTATGGATGAGTTGCATTGTGTGAGTGTTTATATAGGTGTATGAGTGCATATGATAGTCCTGTACTGAGTGACTGTAAGTATGAGTGACTGTACGGGTGAGTGAGTAGATGTGTGTGTGTAGACCTAAGAATCAGTGAGTGGGTATGTACTTATTGGTATTGGAGTGTGTATGGTTTTTAGAATGGCAGTCTGTAATTTAGAGTGGGTGTATCAAAAGTTATATTAGGGTGTGAGAAGATGCATTAAATTCTCACATGGATGATGTAATCAGTGATATCAGTTGAGATGTCATCAGTGATGTCATCAGTGATGTCACTGACCATGTCATGAGTGATGTAATATGTGACGTCATCAGCAGTGCATTGCGGGCGCGAGTTATAGTTAGCTGAACTAACTATAACAGGGGAATTTCATGGGTTTTGTACGAGTGCAATGTCCAAGTAACTATAACTGTCCCTAAAACCTATGGTTTTTGCAGTGAATTTGTAAGGTTTTTTAAATGCTAATTTCTAACTATAACGTGCCTGAAACCTATGGTTTTTTCAGTGAATTTCAAAGGTTTTTTAAATGCTAATTTCTAATTATAACATGTCTGAAACCTATGGTTTTTTCAGTGAATTTTAAAGGTTTTTTAAATGCTAATTCCTAACTATAACATGTCTGAAACCTACGGTTTTTTCAGTGAATTTCAAAGGTTTTGTAAATGACAATTTTTAAATGCATTAATTGTTATATTTATTTTTTCATACTGATTTACTACATTTTTAGAAACAATTTTTTTACATATTTTATTTTTTAAATTACATTGTAATTACATTACACAAAAATACTTTCTCAGAATGAATTACTTTAGTTTAAATACTTTGCACATAGGCAATAGACTTTTAAGTACAGTAGTTACAGTTGTTGCAATGGGCAACACATTTTCAAACACAATGCAACATTCAGCTCAATGTGAATTTCTAGTTAAATGCAATTAGTTACTTTATGGATTACTTTTTCTAACCACAGGACTGGATCCTAGATTCAGTCCTGGGACATCTCCTGTAAACAGTTGAGTAAAAGCGTTTTGGTTACAGTAGTGATTTTTAAGGAAAATTATTGTATTTTAAAAGTTGACACTTAGAAACTTTTTCTCATAGAATCACCAATGTTATCCTATGGAAGGAAATTCACTTAGCAGGTAAAAACTGTTATCGTTACTTTTTCTTACTCAGTGTCGGATCCTGGATCCAGCACTGGTGCATCTCCTGTAAACAGTTGAAAGAATGCGTTTAAGTCATACAGGCGATTTTTAAGGAATATTTGTAGTTTGTGAAAATCGACACTTTGAAACTTTTCTGCTGAAAACCAGACAATGGATTCCTATGGAAGAAAATATAAGTTACTGGTAAGTACGGTTGAAATTACTTTTCAGGGTCAGTGCTGGGCTAAAAGATGCAGCACTGGGTTCTCTCCTGATAACAGGTGAGTAAATTGGAATTCGTACTTTGGTTGATTTTAGAGGAATATTATAAAGTTCCAAAACTCCACACTTAGAAGAATTTCCAAGTGAAACCAGTCAATGTTAGCCTATGAAGGAAATTCAAGTTACCGGTAAGTACGGTTAAAATTACTTTTCAGGACCAGTACTGGGCTGAAAGATGCAGCACTGAGGTCTCTCCTGATAACAGGTGAGTAAATCAGAATTCGGATTTCGGCTGATTTTAGAGGAATATTTGTATGTTTCAAAAATCAACACTTAGAAACTTTTTCAGCAAAAAGCAGGCAATGATATCCTATGGAAGGAAATTCAAGTTACTGGTAAGTACGGTTAAAATTACTTTTCAGGACCAGTACTGGGCTGAAAGATACAGCACTGAGGTCTCTCCTGATAACAGGTGAGTAAATCGGAATTCGTATTTCGGCTGATTTTAGAGGAATATTTTAAAGTTCCAAAACTCCACACTTAGAAGAATTTCCAAGTGAAACCAGTCAATGATATCCTATGGAAGGAAATTCAAGTTACTGGTAAGTACGGTTAAAATTACTTTTTAGGATCAGTACTGGGCTGAAAGATGCAGCACTGATAACAGGTGAGTAAATCAGAATTCGTAGTTCGGCAGATTTTAGAGGAATATTTGCACAATGGTGAAGGGAGGGGCGGGGCCTGAGGTGACATCTGTGCAAACGCGCCCCGTGGCGCATTTTAAGTTGGGGGATTAAGTCCCCTCGAATCATGAGGGTCCCTAGGGGCCAACTAGCCCACCAGGAACCTCCAGTATGCGCCAGGGGCTGCGTTGCAGAGACGTGTAGAGAGGCCACACCCCTTTACACCTCTCTGCAACGCAGCTCTGTGGCGCTTTCTGGATGTACCTGTTGGGCTAGTTGGCCCCTAGGACCCTCAGGATTGAAGGGGATTTAATTCCCCATCTTAAAACGCGCCACGGGGCCTGTTTGCACACATGTCACCTCAGGCCTCGCCCTCCCTTCACCACTGTGCAAACGCGCCCGTGGCGCGTTTTAAGTCGGGGATTAACTCCCTTGAATCCTGAGGGTCCCTGGGGTGCAACTAGCCCACCAGCTACCTCCATTAAGCGCCACAGAGCTGCGTTGCAGAGAGGTGTAAAAGGGGCGTGGCCTCTGTACACCTCTCTTCAAGGCAGCCCCTGGCGCATACTGGAGGTTCCTGGTGGGCTAGTTGGCCTCAGGGACCCCAGTATTCAAGGGGAATTACTTCCCTTCTTAAAACGCGCCAGGGGCGCGTTTGCAGAGTACTGCAGGGAGGGGCGGGGCCTCCGGCACGATGCCGTTTTTTCTTTTCTTTTTTTTATGGGAGGGGGCTGCGTGGCCCCTTCCCTCAGCCACTTTTGGCCCCGGGGACCCCATCCCCGGGGCCTGAGCATTTTTTTTGTTTTTTTTTAAAAACGGGAAGGGAGCCACGTGGCCCCCTTCCCTGGGTCTCTATTGGCCCCGGGACCCCATCCCCGGGGCATGCCCTCTTTTTAAAAAAAATATGGAGGGGGCTGCGTGGCCCCCCTCCTCAGGCCATTTAAGGCCCCGGGGACCCCATCCCCCGGGCCGGCCTTGCCCTTATTTTTTTATTTATTTATTTTATTTGGGGAGGGGGCTGCGTGGCCCCCTCCCGGGCCACTTATTGCCCCGGGCTGGCCCTCTCCGTTGGGGGACTGTGGGGGTCCCCAATCCCCCCACAGTCCCGCCGGCTCCCGCGTCCTATGGGAGCCGGCATTGCTTTTCCACATGGGGAGCAGCTAACATGCTGCTCCCCGTGTGGAAAGCAATTGGTTTGCATTTTGAAAGAGAGAGCAGGTTTCCTGCTCTCTCTTTCAAAATGCAAACAAGCTTGCTATGACAGGGCGGGAGCCGCGAGGCTCCCGTCCTGTCATAGCAAACAGCAGTGTCCCGGGGGTAGGCACCCGGGACACTGCAGGAGCCGGCCCTGGGGGTGGCGGTCCCCAGGGCCATCAAGGGCTCCAGGAGTGGGGCCGCGCGGCCCCCTCCCTACATTTGAAAGCCCGGGGAGGTGGTGGTCCCCGGGGCTTGGGGTCCAAAACGGACCCCCATTTTCAATTTTCTTAGTGCCCCGGGAGGTGGTGGTCCCGGGCGTGTGGGGGCTGGAGCCCCCCACACAGGTTTCAAAAAATAAAATAAAAAGCCCCGGGGAGGTGGCGGTCCCGGGGCTGCGGGAGGGCTCAGAGCCCTCCCGCACCATTTATGATAAAGCCCCGGGGGTGGTGGTCCCCGGGGCTTGGGGGCCCTTAGAGGCCCCCATACATAAAATAAACCCCCCTCCATGCCCCCGGGACTTGGCCCACCCGGGGCAAATTAACTATCGAGCGCGGGAGACCGGGCTTCGATTTTTATCGGCAGGATCCGCGCACCCTGAGCGCATCCTGCCGATTTAAAAAAAATGCTTTTTGCCCAGGGGGTCCTTGTGGGACCCCTGAGCAGACCTAGGGGTCAGGGTGTTTCTACCCTGCCCCCTTTGTGCGTTTTGCGCACTTTTTACTGCTTTCTTGTTCCTCTGTTCTACCGAGGAACAAGATGGCTGCCAACACTTCCTGGTTTGGAGTGTTGACAGCCAATTAGCAGACAGCTCGTGATCGGGAGGGTGCGCGAATCTGACGCGGCCATAGATATATATGTACTTTTACTTTTGATTTTCTCAGCAACTACTGAATGGATTTACACCATTTAACAAAAGGGTTCTTTCTGAACCAAGAACTACCTCTTTGCCAAATTTGGTGTAATTCCGTTCAGCAGTTCGGGCTGTAGCCGTGTCTAAAGTTTCCTATGGGAAAATGAATGGGAAAACACGTTTTGGGACCCCCTTTTTCTCAGCCCCCGCTGACGAATCACCCTGAGACTTTCAGGGTAGGAGCGGACCGGAGCGGGCCATAAGGTTTGAAAATTTCGCGAAGATTCGTCAACCGACGCAAGAGTTATTTCAAATAGAATGTCATGGATTTCCTATGGAAAATAGGTCCTAACTATAACTATCTACTGGCGACCGTCAGTAGATAATATATATATATATGTACCAATAACATAAAATCTAATTTAAAAAAATTCTATTATAAATTAAAACATTAAACTATTTAAAAATCTTCAAACTTACATTTCCCACTCCAGTGAGTGCAACAGTAGGGAAAGGGTTGGATAGCGGAGGGGTAAAAATTACTTTTCCCACTCCAGTGAGTGCAACATTAGGGAAAGTGTTGGATAGCGGAGGGGTAAAAATTACTAATCGAACTCCAGTGAGTGCAACAGTAGGGAAAGTGTTGGATAGCAGAGGGGTAAAATTACTATTCCCACTCCAGTGAGTGCAACAGTAGGGAAAGTGTTGGATAGCAGAGGGGTAAAAATTACTATTCCAACTCCAGTGAGTGCAACAGTAGGGAAAGTGTTGGATAGCGGAGGGGTAAAAATCACTATTCCAACTCCAGTGAGTGCAACAGTAGGGAAAGTGTTGGATAGCGGAGGAGTAAAAATTACTATTCCCACTCAAGTGAGTGTAACAGTAGGGAAAGTGTTGGACAGCGGAGGGGTAAAAATTACTATTCCCACTCCAGTGAGTGAACAGTAAGGAAAGTGTTGGATAGCGGTGGGGTAAAAATTACTATTCCCACTCCAGTGAGTGCAACAGTAGGGAAAGTATTGGATAGCGGAGGGGTAAAAATTACTATTCCCACTCCAGTGAGTGCAACAGTAGGGAAAGTATTGGATAGCGGAGGGGTAAAAATTACTATTCCCACTCCAGTGAGTGCAACAGTAGGGAAAGTGTTGGATTGCAGAGGAGTAACAATTCATATTCTCACTCCAGTCAGTTCAAAATTAAAAACAAACAAAATGTTAACAATAAAAATATTTAAAAAACAAAATAAATTAAAAAATATATAAATATGTTAAAAATTCAAATACAAATATATTTGATATTTAAAAAAATTAAAACATTATAATGGTAAATACATATAACAAATACCTACAAATATTATATTAAATAAAATAAAAAATAATTTCCAAACAAATAAATATTTTTAATTAAAAATTATTTAGGGGCACATTACGATACCCGGCGTAAAAAAATCCGCCAGGCATGGAAGCGGCAAAAATCCGCCCGCACACACCGCCTGAACACCGACCACGCCATTATGAGTACACAAACTGAAAACCGCCATCGGCGGAAAAATCATACAAAATACCGCCCGCCATCGTCCGAGTCGGAGTCAAACCGCCCGCCACGGACGGAAACACGCACGACAACACAAAACCGCCCGCCCACACGGCCGACACACCGCACGTGAAATTACGATCGCACCGCCATGAGCGCGGAAAACAACAAATATACCGCCCGCCAGCGCAAACAACGCCGATGAGAATCGACACGGCAGAAGCCATGGCGCCCACGTACCTGCACAGAAACCATCCGCACACAAAACCAATAGCACACAACATGGCCAACAAGTCCACACAGCAAGGCACGCACAAATACACAAGCACAGTACACATCCCGAAAACACCCCCCGGACAAACAAAAAATACAAAGGCCAGAACCCCAGACACAACACACCTGAAAACAACAGACCATGAGGACACACCCACATAGGTGAGTACAAAAGCAGCACTCCCACAGACCACAACCCCTTGCTACATTGCAAACCAGAGAGGAGAGGAGAGGACACAGTGACACAGCAAGGACAGCAGCACACCACAGAAACGCACACATCACAACCACCACCACCACCACCACCAAACACCGGCACCACAAACCCCCTGCACATTACACAACACACACCGCACCAGCACCACAAACACCATGGCACCACAAAGGATGCCCAAGTTCACGCCCATGGAGCTGACGGTCATGGTCGACGAGATCATCAAGGTGTACCCACAAATCTATGGGAACATGGTCCAGCACACACCACTAGCCACCAGAAACAGAATGTGGACCCGGATCGTAGACCAGGTCAATGCAGTCGGGACCCTGCCCAGGAACAGAACCGAGATAAACAAACGTTGGAATGACGTCAAGAGCCTGGTCAAGAAGAAGGAGGGCAAAAACAGAGAGCTGGCTGCCGTCACTGGCGGAGGGAATCCCGCGCTCTTTAAGACCTTCAAAGCGTGGGAGGAGAAGGTGCGAGTCGTAATCCATCCGGAGATCCTCGCCGGATTAGCAGGGGAGTGGAGGCTGGTAAGTACAAACTAATGTATACCAGCACACCGCTATGTACACACATGCGCAACCACCATGCCACAGCTCCCAGGGACAAACACCCCCATGTCCAGCACACAATACACAACACATCACACGCACATGCAACAGACACTACCACACACAGGCCAAACCGAACAACTGTAAGATGCGTGGGGACATGTGTACACTAAGCCAGCCACGTAACCACCAACAGGTCCCCAAATATGCCAGAAGCGCCACAACGAGCACCCACCACACCCATGTGTCCGCCACAGCTGCACCAACTGACAAGTAACAGGTAAGTGGCAGGAACACAAAGTGCAGTGGGTCGGAGGGGGACAGCTGAAGTACAACACCCACCAGGCCCCCACTCCCACAGACCAGCAAGGTGGAGCACTCCCCACACCCATGTGTCAGGCACAGCTGCACCAACCGACAAGTAACAGGTAAGTGGCAGGAACACAAAGTGCAGTGGGTGGGACGGTGGACAGCCCAAGTACAACACACACCAGGCCCCAGTCCCACAGCACAGCAAGGAGGAGCATCCCCCACACCCCACACCCACGTGTCAGCCACCGCAGTGCACAACGACAGCCGAAAGGCAGACATCACGGTCCACAGCAATCGGTGTCAGTGGGTGTACAGCCACCCCCACGACCCACTACACCCCCCACCCCCACAGACCTGCAACATGGAGCACCCCCCGCTAAGAGCCATGTGGCATCCAGTACAGTGCACGCACGAACAACTTGCAGGTGGGAAACTGGACAGGGCTGGATTACTGGAGGCATGAGGACCATAACACCACCAACACATGGGACATGTCACGTAGCACACGAACACGCAGCACCGCCCACCGTCACGAACAAGTGAACAATGTGCACACGGACATGAACAGCAGACTCACACCCCACATGACCCATCACAGACATAGCAACACCCAAGGAGCCACGTCTGCATGCACAAGCCACACTGAATATAGTCCCACACGGCAGCCACTGTGCAACTCATCACACACAACCGAAACACCATTGAAGTCCTGTCCATGTAGCCCCTACTGCCTGTCAACCACACACCCCACAACTACGCCTATGTAAGACAAACAACACTAGACGCAACAGAGCGGAACAACATAAATGCACACGAACACCACTGAACCCATCAAACACACAGACACACCATGCACATACAACATACCATCCATCCCATCCGTCAGCCCCAGTCTCATGAAAGGCATGTCATCCGCACAGCTGCCACACATACAGCAGTCACGCTAAGACACATGCCCATGACCAACCATGTGCCAGAAGTCAATTAAGCGCACGACACACTGTGAGCAACAACACACAACATGGGCCACACCCCCCGAGCACTGCAGTGATGCACATGGCACAGGGCAGCACGCACACCAAGGAGATGGGACAACTGCAATACGTTGGCTGGCACACAACTATCACTCACTCATAACGATGCGTCCAATGCCATGTCCAGTAACCACAACAGACAGCAAATATGCAGGGCATGTCAGGCATGCACACACCTCAGACCATGCACTGTCATGCTGCCACAACACATGTCACGTTCGGCACCCATGGCTCACAGCATGTACCCCAAAAGCATATACCCTCCCAAATGCGAATCTGGGGCATGGCCCCCATGTTGCCATATGCGTTCCTAAGCGTTCCATTTGAACCCCAAAAGCATATTCCCTCCCAAATGCGAATCTGGGGCATGGCCCCCATGTTGCCATATGCGTTCCTAAGCGTTCCATTTGAACCCCAAAAGCATATTCCCTCCCAAATGCGAATCTGGGGCATGGCCCCCATGTTGCCATATGCGTTCCTAAGCGTTCCATTTGAACCCCAAAAGCATATTCCATCCCAAATGCGAATCTGGGGCATGGCCCCCATGTTGCCATATGCGTTCCTAAGCGCTCCATTTGAACCCCAAAAGCATATTCCATCCCAAATGCGAATCTGGGGCATGGCCCCCATGTTGCCATATGCGTTCCTAAGCGTTCCATTTGAACTCCAAAAGCAAAGTACAAACCAGACCCAGGATGGGCCAGGAGCCCGCATACACCAGAGTCACAATGAGTAGGGGCAAAGCAACACACCCATCGGCATGGCCAATCCGTCCCATGCCACATGTGCACAGCACACAGTCCCATTGCCTAGCACACACACCTACAGATGCCACAGCCACACACTCGCCTCCGGGAAACCCATGTACGAGATTGCACGAACTGCCAATGTCAGACGACTAATACATACTTCGCCAGGTGCAACACAATAACAAATCTCATTCTCTCCACAGGTGACGAACTGCTGGACGCTGGGGATGGAGACAGCAGCCAGCACAGCCAGCCTACAAGCCCCCAACGAGGACACACGGATCTGGAGGATCTGTCCACCTCTTCGGACACGGACCACCAAGCTGGCCCATCTGGCGTGGCAGGGCCCAGCCGCTCCCCAGGACCCCTCCTACCCACCAACCCATCATCCAGGGATGCTGAACAGTCCCAGTCCCCTGCTGCCACTGTCGTTGCGGCCACACCCACGGTCATTGCGGCCACTACCACTGCCGCAACCGCCACCATCGCCGCACCGACCACCACCGCCTCCACCACCACCACGTCTTCGCTGGCACCAGCCCCAGCGCAGGTGGTGGCCCGGCCGACTGGATCCACCCTGGGAGCCACAGCGAGGACCGTGGTGAGCAATGTGGCTAGTGGGCAGGCCGGTGGCAGCAGGACTGGTAGGAGGAGCAGGGTCAGGGAAACGCCAGCCTCCCCTGGGAGCCATGCCCTGCCTCAAATGGCCAGAGTCCTTGGGGCCTATGAAGAGGCCCAAGGACAATGGGCCAGGTCTGCTACTGACACGCGGGAGGTGCTGGGGGTGCTGAGGTCCATGGACGCCCATATGGGCCAATTCGTGTCCCGTATGGACCAACTCGTGGACCTCATGGGCCAGCTGGTGGTGGCGGTGGGGTCACAGGCAAGGCCAGCAACACCACCTCCGCCACCACCTGCTAGGGCGCAGGCTCGGGCAGCAGTGTCCACTTCCCCTGCGTCCACAGCCAGTGAGCACACCTCACCCACCACCAGCAGGTCGCCACCACACCCCCCTCCCAAACGTGGAAGGGGCCGTCCGAAGAGGAAACAGATCTCCCGGGAGGACTTCGCACGCTCCAGTCGCAAGTGAGGCAGCCAGCCAGCCTTCCGCCAGCCTTCCTTGACCAGCCACTGCATTGACTTGCTCTACGATCCCACTCCACACAGCCATCTGGATGGCATGTGTGTGTTGGACTATGGACATAGAACCAGTGGGTACACCCTGATCATCACGCAGCCATGACCGACAGCTCATTGTCACTGCACGCACCACTTTTGTCATCACCTTACACACAATCACATGTCACAGTTTGTAATAAATGCACCTTTTTCACTAACTGCTGTTTGTGCCCTGTGTCTTTATTGTACGGAATACAACGGCCACCTTGGGCGGAAAGGCACCTGATGCGTGGCATGGAAATGGAATCCGGAGGGCCTGTAGGGACCTAGGGGTGGGAGACAGAACAGGAGCACATTCAATGAGTGTGTCACACACCCATCACACAGTACATGTCAACAACTACAAGCAATGTACACACATCGCACAGAGCAATAGGGCACAATGCCACAGTCACCAACAGTGGCATACTACCCTGGCCATGGAGCGTTGACACACTGCACGCAGTGAACATACGGCCACCCTGACACAGCACACACACACCTGCATAGATACAGACACATCATCCGTCGTACATGGACACTCACCGTCAAGTGAAGTAGCGGGCGATGAGCTGCTGGCGCACATTCCCAGCTTCCTCCTCTCCGCTGTCCACCTCACTCGAGCTGTCCTGGTCTGCGGGCTGGGGCCCTGGTTGATCTCCGTCATCCACAATGAGGGGGATCTGCTTCCGAATGGCCAGATTGTGCAGCATGCAGCACGCCACCACTATCTGGCACACCTTCTGTGGGGAGTACGCCAGTGCACCCCGGTGCGGTCCAGGCACCTGAACCTGGACTTGAGGAGGCCAAAGGTACGCTCGACCACACGTCTGGTCCTCCCATGTGCCTCATTGTATCGATCGTCTGCTGGGGTGCGAGGATTCCTCAATGGACTGAGCAGCCATGCCCCATTCGGATACGCAGAGTCACCTGGGTGTGAGGGACACAGAGAACCGTTGCTATTCCAACTGGACAGGGGACAGCATCGCACAACCAGCACGCTACACCACTCCACATACTCACCGACAATACAGCCACGATCCTGTTGCAGATTGGCCATCAGTCGTGGCAAGATGCTGTTGCGCATTATGTGTGCGTCATGGGCCGAGCCTGGAAACTTTGCACACACGTGGGTGATCACCATGTCCGCAAGGCACACCACTTGCACATTCAGGGAGTGCGTGTGCTTCCTGTTGCGGTACAGGTGCTCAGTGGCCTGTGGTGGAACAAGGCCAACATGAGTGCAGTCAATGGCTCCCACGACGTGTGGGATTCTGCCAAGGGCATAGAATGCACCCTTCACTGCCGCCAATTCACGAGCCCTGGGGAATCTGATGTACCTGTTCCGGTACAGCATCATGGCTGCCAGTACATCCCTCAGCACCTTGCTGAACATGGGCTGGGACATCCCTCCTCCACTGCCCACTGTGTGCTGGAATGACCCAGTGGCGAAGAAATGCATGGCGGCCATCACCTTAGCCGTGGGGGTGACAGCAGTCGGATACACCCTGCGGGGACGGAGATGGGGCTCTAACATGGCACACAGTCGATGCAGAGTTGGCCTGTCCAGCCGAAACTTCCTGATTACCTCTGTATCGTCCATGTCCGCCAGCAATTGGTATGGGCGGTCAATGTTCGGTCTCCGCCTGGGTTAAATGGCAGAGGACACATGTCAAAGCAACACGGCACATAGCAATTTCGCATACACATCACTGACATGACTGAGCAAGCACATGGGCCACAGCCCAGCTGTCAAGCTGGGACGGCACGGCCACAATACACTTACACAGGTCTCCCAACAATGGCAATGGCAAGTGAGACATACCACTGCCATGTGCATGCACATGGGGATCTAGGCCCCAATGACTTGCGGGGCGTGCTGATGGGGACTGACTGCATATTCGTCAAGCGGCAACGCCACGGCAACATGAGTGTCTGCTGAGCATGGTACTGCTTCCGAGGCTGGATGAGTATGGCACACGACGACGACGATGTGGGCACGGGCTGAGCGGCCAATACAAGTGGGACCTGTGGCACGAGGGGATATGAGACAGTAGTAGGTGTCAGCACTGCACCCTATGTACAGCACTGTACGGATCACAGCTCCCGAAACATTGACTGGTGTCCACATTGACAGCCCCATGCCAAGACGGCTGTGTGCTTGCAGTCACACGTCACAGGTGAGAGGTTACATTGCACGTGCCAGGTGGCAGTCGTACATAGTGGGAGCTGGCATGTGTGTGCATGTGTCTCCTGTTCAGGATCCACCAGATGGGCGCTGACTCTGTACTGACCATTGGACACAGCATGTTCCGTGGAAGGCTTGTGTGTGTGGGATGGTGGCACTGGATGTGCCTCCGTTGGGTGGGGGGCCATGCACAGGGCGGGTACGTCGATGATTGCGCATTGTTGGTCACGGTGGGTGCACCAGCTAAGATGTGTTGCCCTGTGTTCAATTCCTATGTCCGCATGATGATGGACTGTGGATGTGGGCAGACTACACATTGGTCGATGTGCTGTCTATATGCATGTGCCTTCACACCAGGCACAGCTGCCCCTGCACATGTGACCCCTGCTGGACTCGCTGCTGGGTCTGTGGAGCTGATGCACCTTCTGCGCGTGGGGCGGACAGCTCTCCTCACTTCCCTCATTGCGCATGTCATGTCTTTGCCGCAGGTGACATGGATCATGGAGGGCCCACATGTACGCGTGGGTAGGCTACACATGATTGTTCACTGGTCGCCACCCCCAGTCAGTGTTTCGAATGGGAAGGTTGTCGTGCTGGTGGTATGTTCGATGTGGCGGATGGGCGGGCCTAGGTGCGGGCTTACATTCCGGACATGGGGGGTAGTTGGATTGGCGACTAGTTGCAGTACACACGGGACACGTCTCTTCCTTTCCACATCTGGGTCATCCCTTGTACTAACTGACAGTGATACAGTCATCTTCGCCCCAGCCCTCATGTCCTCCCCTCGCCCCCCAATATGCATGCTCACCTGCGAGGCTAGCGCTTGCACAGGCAGCCCCAAGCTCGCACCAGAGAGGGCAAGGAGTGTATGTGTGGGTCCAGTTGCACGAGTGGGCTGTCTCAGGGTATGATGTGTGGCGGGACGCCGTCCACCTGCGTGGTGCCCCAAATGGAGACCCGGCCTGCATGGACTATGCATCACAGTCTTCGCCTTCCGGATCCGCCACCTGCGACACCCAGTGGCTGTGGCTGCCCTTGCGGCCATGCCGCGTCCGTCTGTGGCTGATGGCCCACACATTCACTCTTTGGCCTCTCTGGGGAGGGCTCAGGGGTGGTGGCGCACGCGCTTGCACTTAGTCGCAATGGCATGTGGCGTGGTTGGTATGATGGGCAATGGATGGGATGGTGCGAGCCACCTCCCGTGACGTCAGTGCTGCTCGTGCTGTGGTGCGTCCCCCTACACTTCCATTTGACTTTTTGCCATGCTGGACGTTGAGGTTCTATTGCCTGCGTGATATGACCAGGAGGAGCGCGAGGAGACCTCTCACACACCATGCTCCACTGCCATCCCGTGCCCTGTATCGCCTGTGCGGATTGACTATGTTGGGGTTACACCTGGTCGACTGGGGCTGTGTGTGCCTTGTCAAGGGGCATGGCGGGCGCACAACAGGATCCAGCTTGTCCACAGAGGGTGGGCTGAGGTGCGCCTGGTACCGCTTTGTACGTGTGCCCGGCTGCTGTGCACACACGTGTTCACTCCCCCCGACAGGTGTCCTCTCACAATGCCCAGGGAAGCGGTGGTGTACTGTTCATGAGCCCTCCCAACACGGCGTGCTCCAACTTGGCATGTGCGCATCTACCCGTCGCACCCACCCACCTGAGCACTGCGTCCATACGACTTCACACGACACATGTGTGTCTTCCACAGTAGTGCTACTCATTTGCGTTGACATCCAATACCAGTGGACTACATGGTCATGTCACGACTGCCGTGTACTTCACATACTCTCATCCTCTCTCATTCGTACTTGTGAAATGAGTCAGCGGAGACAGTTCTGGTTTCAAACATTATATTGAGTCTTCTGTCCTCTGTGATGCAGTATAGTGGACACTACTGGCAGCGGAATACATGTTGAGGATATACTGAGCATGATTACAAATGGGATAGGGTGTGGGGTTACATCTGCTTGGCCAAGGCTGTGCTAATGTACATTTACGTATAGCTGCGGAGCTGCGGACTTTGACACAGACGGTATACATGTAGCCTACCAGACCGCTCGGCATCATGGGCACAGTCCATCTCAGTTCCATGTGACAGGTTTGCTGCGGTTGTTCCTCATGCACGCGTGCATGTGAGATGACATCAGGGCATGTGCTTGCGTGCATGCAGCGGCGTGCCACTTGTTGTTGCACTGTGGTGGTTACTGGACATGTCACAGTCACTGGGGTCGTGTTGTTGTTGTATGCACTTGTCGTCCATGCAAAGGTCCTGGTATGGGATTCCCGGGGCGGGGTGGGAGGGGTGCAGCACCCACAGACTCCAGGCGACCTATTCATGTCCACTGAGCGGTGTGTGTGTCCATGGGCGCTGGATCCATGTCGTGTCCTGGTTGTTCGTGCAGTTCCGTCCATGTGGGTGCGATGCACAGAGCCCATGCCACTGCCTCCCACGATGCATGCGGTGTTCCTGGATGTGATGGGGAACAGTGTGCATGTCCCGGTCATATCCGATGTCATGGCGATGTCGTTGATGGTGTGGTTACAGTTGCCGGTCGTTTGGTATGGCTGTTGTGGTGGTGACTGGCCAGTCCGTGCGGAAGCTGAGCATGGGTGCGGGGTTGGACTTCATAGGTCACTCGGGGAACCTGCGTTGTGGTCCGACGTATTTACAGGTTGACAGGTATGCGATGCCGTCCAGCAGGGCTTCCATGTCATTGGTGGTGTACATGTTTGCCAGCCAATGAAGCGGATGGTGGCTGTCAAGGTGTTGTTCGTAGGTTGTCCCTTGGAGGACCATGATGGGGCATGCTGGGTGACATTCGATGTAGCTGTTCTCGATGATCCGTCGTGTGGAGGCACAGTGGTTCCATTTCAGTGCGCGTGCGATGTTGGCCACATACGCCATGCCCCCATAGGCAGAGCAGGCCCTGTCGTGTGCGTCCAGAGGGAGGAGTAGTGGTAGCAGGTCCGCCTTCAGACATGCCGGGTTGGAGAGGCATATCTCGACGGGATGCTGGTAGGGACACCTCCGACAGTAGAAGACGGGCATGACGCAGCTGAACAATGTGATGCGGTAAGTCAGTCGGTAACTTACGTTCAGCAGGGACAGGAGATCGCATCCCAATGTATGTATCGTGCTGGTTTGGTACAGCTTGAGCTCTTCGGCGTAGTTGGGTAGGTGTGTTGCGGTTGCCATTTCGCAGCGGTTCGTAGAGGTGGCGTGCTCCGGCTGTGTGTGCAGTCTGCAATGTGCACGCTCCGGGGTTGCTGTGAGCTCTGTGTAGTCGTGGGGAGACAGGACTTGTGTTCTGTTGGCTTGTTTGGAGGACACGGGCCCTCTTCCCACATGCTTCTCAGACAGTTCAAGGTCGGTGCTGTGTGACTCCTTCCAATTAACTTGCATGTGGCCGACATGGGGGAGTGTTTTCTTCTTTCCTCCCCGTCCGTTGTGTGCTTCTGTGATATGCGCTATCTGCCGTGTGGTCGGTCTCCTCGGCATGCCTGTGTTGGTCTATTCTTGGACAATGGCTGTATTCACCGGCTTCTGTCGTAGGGCTGTGGTTTCGGTGTTGGAATGGAAGGTCATTCAGTGCTGTCTGCTCTCCCTTGTGTG
This sequence comes from Calotriton arnoldi, assembly GCA_963921515.1. Classification (NCBI taxonomy): domain Eukaryota; kingdom Metazoa; phylum Chordata; class Amphibia; order Caudata; family Salamandridae; genus Calotriton; species Calotriton arnoldi. The sequence continues at coordinate 211,456 of CAWUFW010016706.1, read as the reverse complement.
GGCGGCAGGCTGCCTTTCCGCTCTGCGTTGGGCCTTGTGTGTGGATGTAATTCTTGGGCCACCTGTTGTCGGTCCCCGGGCTCTTTGGTGTTCCGTTTCATGTGTCTTGTTCATATGTGCAGGGTGGTATGGGTTTTTCAGTGTGGTACTGGCGTTCCTCTTCCCGAAGGGGCCCTGCTTCTCCTAGTTGGTGTTGCCGCCGCTGTGTGCTTCGCCATGTTTGTTACACTGGGGTGTGTCCTGCTGTTGCGTGACTTAACTGACATGTGTGCGTCGGTTGTGTGGCGTTGGGTGTTGTCCGTGAATTGGGCGTTGGGGACATGTCTGTGGCCGGCCTGTCACGTGTCATGTGCGTTCGGGGTGGGGCTGGTGTGTGTGCTGCTTGGTTGTGTCCCTGTGTCTGTGTGCGACGCATGCATGGCGCTGCGGTTGGCCTCTGCGTTGTGCGCATGTGTGGCGGCGTCATCGGCGCTTTGGGGCCGTGACGGGGTGGTTGGTTCCTAGTCCCAGGTGGTGTGTACACATGTGTTCCGCGATGTTAGGATTTGGCCTGTGTGTCATATGTGGATGCAATGGTGGATGTGTAGTGTGCACGCGCTGGTGGGGGGTTGTCCGCTTTATCCGCCCTTGCACTGTGTGCGCTGTTTGCGTGCACTTGTTGTGTGTGTGCCTACCTGCGTCTCCGCGGCACGTTGCGTCCTTGGTGGTGCATCAGCAGAAGCATGGGAAGGGCCTGCAGTGCTGGATTCATGCCCGGGGTGCCGCTTCTTCGTTGTCCGTGCTCTGCGTCCGTGTTTCCGCCTCTCTTTCACGTGCGGTGTCTCTTTGCCGTGGGAGCCGTTTGTTTGCGGCATCGTAATTTATGCGCCGGGCGGGACGTGTTTCGTCGGACGGTGTGTGTCAGTTGTGCTGCGCCGCTACGTGTGCGGGCGCACTTTGATGGCGGACGGTGTTGCTGGCTTGCCGGCGGTGTTTGGCCTGCTTTTCGCATCGTAATTGGGCGGGCGTGTGGACTGCTGCGTGCCGGCGGTAACTGGTGGTTTTTGCATCCGCCAGCACGGCGGTAGTGCTTCCGCCCGCCATCGTAATGGGCCCCGTAGTGTATAATGTATTTTAGATTAAAAATATTCTAATTTTTTAATTTGTTATATATATTTTTTATATTTTGATTTATATTATTGGTGTATGTGTATATATATGTATTTATAATTTTTATGTTTTTTTAAAATGTATAAGTTATTAAAATAATTATTTATAAATATTATTAAGTATATATATTTAATTTATTTGTACATTATGGGGCCGATTCCGATCTCGGCCGGTAGGGCACCGAATCGGATTCGGCTTTACAGGATCCGATTCGGAGGCCTAGTTCCCGACCGATTCGTACGGACGTCCGCGCGAGCAAGTACGATGCGAGCGCACGCGAAATCGCCGACCGACTCGTTCCCGGGTCCGAACCGCTCCGACCGACTCGTACGGACACGGCTCGCACTACGCAATGGAGATGTTACCCGACCGAGCCAGTACGATGCGCGCCTCGAACAGCCCGACCGACTCGTAGCGTCCGGCTCAGTAGAGCTGTTGGAGCCGGACTTGGGGGGTCCGTGTTGGACCCCCTGCACGCGTAGCCACGCGAGTCGCACACAGGGGGGACCCAAGGGTCCCCCTACACATGCATGTGCGGTGTGAGTCGCACCAACGCGTACCCACTGTAGGGGGCCCCCCTGTTCGCGACGTGCCCATTCAGTCAATGGGAGCCCGTGTCCGCGTTGTACGACCGGCTCCCATTGACTTCAATGGGAGCCCGACCTAGTCGAGTCCGGCAGCATGCGGCCGCATCGTACTCGCTCGGTCGGACTGCTGGAGTCCGGTTCGGTCGGAAAACTCACCGGATCCGGCTCAGTCGGAGAGTTTTCCGGCCCAGATCGGAATCGGCCCCTATATGTATTAGTTTTAATTTTAAACATTTTAAAATAATTTTAACTGTTTCTTTTAATTATATGTATTATTTACTTTATTTTACATTATTTTTTAAACATTAAAAAAACGATATTTTTAACATCGATATTTTTGACAACGATATTTTTTCTCGATATTTTTGTACTTACCATTATGTAGATAGGACTTCGATATTCTTGACATCGATATTTTTGTGTCGATATTTTTGTACCTCGATATTCTGACTGTCGACATTCTGTCAGTGATCCTATTGAAGTACCCCAATAAGATCAATTCCCCAGTCTACCCAGACAGTTCAACTGGGAGTTTATCAAACATTTGTGAACTATCTGTATTGGGACTATATATTGCATAATATCTGTAGCCCTACCTTAATTTGTGCGATAATCCATCCACTAAGTGCTTTAACAAGGAAAGGCTACCTCTCTTTTTACTGAGGGTAGAGACCTTTCTTGTAGAAACCTGTTGGGTGGTGTAAGCTAATACCTCAAATCTCCTCTGCTTAAGTAAATGCCTATCATTTTAAGCAATATGAGTTTCAAGCATACATATAACCTCAGTGTTATGTGGGGTAAATGATGCAGATACCAGTCTTTGCTTATGGGGATTTTTCAAATATCTTACATTACAGCACAAAATTTAAAAAATTTCCAAACATACCAGCCAATTCCAGTGATGTGCCAAAATCTAATCGTAATCTGAAGAACTCAGATGAACAACTTTCCTCAAAAATCACCACAAGCAGAAGTTCAATAACCAACGGATCACATCCTACACAATTAACACAAGAGACTATGGGGCTCATTATGATGGCGGAAGGAGTGCCACCGCCGGGCCGGCGGTGGTGGTCCTTCCACCATCACTGAGCATTTTACCCACCGCCTAATTAGGATGGCGGTGGGTATCGCGGCGGACGCAAAGTCCGTCTGCCGCTTTTCCGCCGGAGACAATCAAACTGATTGCCTGGCGGGTTAGAGAAGGGCCACTAATATGGTGGCGGTGCCTAGCAGGCACCGTCCACCATATTATGATGTGCCCTGGAAGAGGCATTTCCATGGCGGCGCTGCCACCATGGAAAGGCTGGCGGGGATTGATTTTGGGGGCCCGTTGCGGGCCCCCTCAGTGGGGGGGAGGGTGTAGGTGCACTGGAGGGGTACCCATGGTACCCCCCTACGTTCCCATGCTCAAGGTGGCAGGCACCGCGTGGTGCCTGCCACGTTGTGCATGGGAATGCACATCGTGGCATTTTGGCATTGCGAATGGTGCTGAAGCCAGCAGCACCGCCCGCAATGTTAAAAGGCCAGGATGCGCCCGCCATACTGGCGGGCGCATCCTAATTGGGCTGGTGGGACTGCCGCACGTCTGGCGGGCGGTCCCATCACCGCTATGATGGCGGGCGTACTGATGTCCGCCCGCCATCATAATGAGCCCCTATGAGCGGCTCCCCGACATCTATGATGGAGAAAACATTAGTGGTCGATCAAACAGGGCACTTTGATATTAAAACTGAAGCGGGTGTCAGAACAGGAACACTCTCTGTTTGCACTGTCCTTGCTATAGCTCAGAAACCCACTCTTACTAAAATATTCTAGCTCATGCAGAAACATAAGGAAGAGGCACAAGCTCACTATGTTGAGGTTAAGATGACCATTCAAAAAATGGTGCATGGTATTGCGGAGGACTTCATCACAATTACTGAGAAAATTAAAGAGCTGGAGCAGAGAACAGCTGAAAACCGCTAAAAATGAGGAGGCTGTTATTAGGATCCAGGAAGACATTGATGAACAGAGTCAGAATTTGGCGGTATTAAGGACAAAAATGGAAGATCTGGAGAATCCTTTGAATTGAAGTAGGTGGTGAAGGAAAAGATTCTTGCACCTTCATAGTGGGTTTGTTTCAAAAAGCATTTAAGGATTTGTCAGACTAGGATTGGGACTCACAAATTCAATATGCATATCGGTTCCCCTTCCAATAGAAAGCTAATCAAGGAAGAAATCCCCAATACCTATGCCCTATCCTGTATATGTTGGGAACTTTATACTGTGCCAGGGGATCTATGCCAGAGCTGAGCTGAGCCCTCATCCCCAGCATCCAATGCCAGTGTGAAAGTTTTTGTTTAGTCATATTATGCCAGAGCACAGTTGAGCACCTGTGGAAACTTTGCAAATGAATTGCACTATTGCAGGAGCTGGGTGCACAAAGCAGTGAAGTATGGAAAAACATACTTATGCGATAACAACCAGAAAACCAAAGAACAAATATCTCAAAGGACTAGAGTATCTATATCTGCAAAGGGAGACAAATCTTCATTTGGTGACTTTACATATTCTATTGATAGTACATACTGGAAACCTCCAGGCTTCCAATTTGCATAAGGAGGCATAGAGAATGTGGAATGTTCGATATAAAAGAAAAAAAATTCTAGAGTCCACAAAGTAGTTCTCATACTATTGCTACATAGGGGCCGAATCCGATTCGGGCCGGAAATCTCTCCGACCGAATCGGACCCTAGCAGTCCGACTGAACGAGTACGATGCGTTCGCATGTTATCGGACTCGAGTCGGTCGGACTCCCATTGAAGTCAATGGGAGCCGGTCGTACAACGCGTACGCGGGCTCCCATTGACTCAATGGGTGCGAGGCGAACAAGGGTGCCCCCTACAGCTGGTACGCGTCGACGCGGGTCGCGCCGTACATGCACAGGTAGGGGGGACACATGGGTCCCCCCTGTCTGCGACTCGCACGGCTACGCGTACAGGGGGGTCCGACACGGACCCCCAAAGTGCGGCTCCGACTGCTCTTTCGAGCCGGACGGCGCGAGTCGGTGGGACTGCTCGCGGCGCGCATCGTACTTACCCGGCCGGGGAACGTCTCCATTGCGCGGTGCGAGTCGTGTCCGAGCGAGTCGGTCGGAGCGGTTGAGTCCCGCGAACGAGTCGGTCGGCGATTTCGCGAGCGCTCGCATCGTACTCGCTCGCCCGGACGCACGTACGAATCGGTCGGAAACCAGGGCTCCGAATCGGATCCAGTAAAGCCGAATCCGATTCGGAGCCCTACCGGCCGAGATCGGAATCGGTCCCATAGTGTGCTCCATTATAACAATTTTCATATTTAATTATATTTCCTGTAAACATCTGGGACTTACTCATAGTCCCTTGATATGCAAATATATTCATCCACAAATTTGCACTTAGCTATGTTTTAAATGTCCTAGAATATGACTGTAGGACTGAAACTCAATTGTTTTATCTCCAACATTTTTGGTGCAAGGACTGATAGTGAAAGTGAATGCCAGGAATGCACTGTTGATTTGAATTTAGATGTAAGATAATACATTTTATAGAGACCTACTGCAAAGAATCATTTTAGAACCGGATGTATATTTGGCCAGGTGTGAAGTTAAAATCAAAGAGAGAGCTTTTGAAATAGAAAGAAAATAAGGATGATCAATAACTTATTGTATCAAAAGGTTCACTGACAAAGTATCAAAGTAAAAAATATAGAAGTAAAAAATATCGATGTAAAAATGTAGAATGCAAAAATATCGACTCCCTATATTTAAACAGGTACGTACAAAAATATCGAAAAAAATTCAATGTAAAAATATAGTTGTACAAAATGTCGAACTTTACAAATATATATAAAATAAAATCATAAATATTAAATATGTTAAATAATAAAATTAATATAAAAAAATAAAGTAGATTTAATATAAATTAAAAAAAATAAAAAAAATAAACTTAATTTAAAAAAGTTAAACACATACATAATAATTCATATATATTTCCTTGAAAACAATTAGTAAACTATTAATTTTAATGTATTTTATAATTTCAAAATTATATAAACATTTATATATATATGTGTGTGTACCAATAACATAAAATTTAATAAAAAAAACATTCTATTTTAAATTAAAACATTAAACTATTTAAAAATCTTCAAACTTAAATCTCCCTCTCCATTGAGTGCAGCAGTAGGGAAAGTGTTGGATAGCGGAGGGGTAAAAATTACTATTCCCACTCCAGTGAGTGCAACAGTAGGGAAAGTGTTGGATAGCGGAGGGGTAAAAAATACTATTTTCACTCTAGTGAGTGCAACAGTAGGGAAAGTGTTTGATAGCGGAGGGGTAGAAATTACTATTCCCACTCCCGTGAGTGCAGCAGTAGGGAAAGTGTTGGATAGCGGAGGGGTAAAAATTACTATTCCCACTCCAGTGAGTGCAACAGTAGGGAAAGTGTTGGATAGCGGAGGGGTAAAAATTACTATTCCCACTCCAGTGAGGGCAACAGTAGGGAAAGTGTTGGATAGCGGAGGGGTAAAAATTACTATTCCCACTCCAGTGAGTGCAACAGTAGGGAAAGTGTTTGATAGTGGTGGGATTAAATGTACTATTCCCACTCCAGTGAGTGCAACAGTAGGGAAAGTGTTGGATAGCGTAGGGGTAAAAATAACTATTCCCACTCCAGGGGGTGCAACAGTAGGGAAAGTGTTGGATAGCGGAGGGGTAAAAATTACTATTAAACAACGAAGGAACCGTCCTTGGTTCCACCAAGCTGCACAGCCTCATCACTGCCTGAATCCAATGAATTAAATTCATCTGTTTTAAACTTCATTTTCCATTTTTTCTTCATTAATTTTCATCCTTCTTTTTTTTGTTCAATTCATTTTATTCAATCCATGTTCAACGTTAGTGTTCAAAAAAGGCTCAGAAGCATAAGGTGGGTTCCATGTCATGATTTATTTTGCTGTAACAAACCCAATGCATTTCGGGAATGAATTCCCTTCATCAGGGGCATCTAAAAATATAAGCAAATATATACTTGTAACTGTTATTAACAACCAAGCATTTCACTGAAATTCAAACGATACATAAATAAAAACCATGAAAATGTTAGCAATAAACCTCTCCATAAAGCGCTACGGATTAATCAGACATATGCACAAAGAAATTGCCTCTTACAAACTGTATACCATCATTTCTATACCCACGTTTATTCATGCATATTTCGCATGACCCGATCACCCCAAGGTATTGAGTAAGTCCACCCTTATCGTGGTTAAAACAGTGCCACTTGTTTAAAGAACCGAAAACTTCTATGAGCTTCTAAATGCTTACCATGACATGCTGAATGATCTATGAACCTCCATAAACGATTCCAAAAATAACTTTATCCTATTTGAAATCTGTAACCTCTCTTTCCTCTTCTCCAGCGTGCCAAGGCGCGCGTGTCTTGTTTAAATGAAAACTGAATCTAATGCTTCCAGAAGCTGTTTTGCTAGGTTTCCGCCCTTCTTAACACTCTACAGGTGATTAAATATGTTCACTCTATTACTCCTTCCACAGTATTTAAGCCAGTATTACTACCGATCCCAGAATGCAATATAACGTATCCCCTTACACCTGATATGTTACGTAAATCCCACTGTTTCCCCGACTTTCCCAGTTAATTAATATTTATGAGAGTAGAGCCACTCCCTTCTGAAACAACTTGTGTCCGTATTAATATTGTCCTCGCAATTCCTTAGACAGTTTGTTCATTGCATGCATTTTCAGTATTACTCTCTCCATGAAATGCTTGTAAACTTAGCTTGTTCATAATTCTCAACTTGACAGGGAGCCCTGCTACTGCGCCGTCCGTTATCACTTTTTGATCACCTACTTTACTTAACCTACTCCTTTTTCATTTTCAACGTGGGTGCAATCTCATTGGAGACGAAAATTCATACAATGAGTTTAGTGGGGATGAAATGCACTCCTAGTAATCCAAAAAGTTAATCGTTTGTAAACCACATTCCTCCTTTCAAACGTTGCCGGCGTGCAAAGCTTGCTTCGCGCTTCGTCTAATTGCGCTGCAACATTACTAAACAACGAAGGAACCGTCCTTGGTTCCACCAAGCTGCACAGCCTCGTCACTGCCTGAATCCAATGAATTAAATTCATCTGTTTTAAACTTCATTTTCCATTTTTTCTTCATTAATTTTCATCCTTCTTTTTTTTGTTCAATTCATTTTATTCAATCCATGTTCAACGTTAGTGTTCAAAAAAGGCTCAGAAGCATAAGGTGGGTTCCATGTCATGATTTATTTTGTTGTAACAAACCCAATGCATTTCGGGAATGAATTCCCTTCATCAGGGGCATCTAAAAATATAAGCAAATATATACTTGTAACTGTTATTAACAACCAAGCATTACACTGGAATTCAAACGATACATAAATAAAAAAATGTGCAGGACGGTTCCTTCGTTGTTTAGTAATGTTGCAGCGCAATGAGACGAAGCGCGAAGCAAGCTTTGCACGCCGACAACGTTTGAAAGGAGGAATGTGGTTTACAAACGATTAACTTTTTGGATTACTAGGAGTGCATCTCATCCCCACTAAACTCATTAAAAATTACTATTCCCACTCCAGTGAGTGCAACAGTAGGGAAAGTGTTGGATTTCAGAGGAGTAACAATTAATACTCTCACTCCAGTCAGTTCAAAATTAAAAACAAACTAAATTTGAGCAACAATAAAAATATTTAAAAACAAAATAAATTAAAAAATATATAAATATATTAAAAATTCAAATACAAATATATTTAATATAAAAAATATATTATAATGTTAAATACATATAACATATACCTACAAATATTATAATAAATAAAATAAAAAACAATTTCCAAACAAATAAATATGTTTAATTAAAAATTATTTAGAAACAAAAACATTAATCATTACATTAATTTACTTTTTTATTTCCTACCCTATAACACCACACAATTCACAACACACATTTAAATTTAAAACGAGTTACTCCTCAACTAATATAATTAATTACCAATTAAAGAATTATTATTAATTTTTAAAAAACTCATAAAAATTATTTAACTTCCCACACTTTACCCCTATAATCCCCACAACCCACAGTTGAAATTAAACTTATAAAATAATGTATTACACAATTAAAACTTATTAAAAAATTAATAGTATTTAACAACTAATTATAAAGTAAGTAAAATTCATTTACTTCCCACGCTGTACCCTCTATAACAATAAACCCACACACAAAAAAATTATAAACAAATACCTTAATTAAAAGTAAATTAATTAATTAATATTAATGATCAACTAATTTTTAATTAATTAAACAAAAATGACTTCCCACCCTTTACCCCTATAAACCCCACAACCCACAATTAAAATTAATTACACAAATTCCATATTTAATTTTCAATAAATTAATTGATATTAATTAACAACTAATAATTAATTAATTAAACATAAATTACTTCCCACCCTTTACCCCATTAACCCCACAACCCACACCTAAAAAACCCCACACAATTACCATAATTAATTATCAATTAATTAGTTAATATAAACTAACTAATTATTTATTAATTATACATATATTACTTCCCACCCTTTACCCCTATAAACCCCACAACCCGCACCTAAAATGAATTACACAATTTCTGTGATAAATCTTTTATCAATTAATTAATATTAATTAAAAACTAATGATTAATTAATTAAAAATAAATTACTTCCCACCCTTTACCCCATGAACCCAACCCACACCTAAAATAAATCACACAATTACCACAACTAATTATCAATTAATTACTTAATATAAATTAACAACTAAATATTAATTAATTAAACATAAATAACTTCCCACCCTTCAACCCTATAAACCCCACAACCCGCACCTAAAATTAATAACACAATTATCATAATACATTTTCAATCAATTAATTAATATAAATTAACAACTAATTATTAATTAATCAAAAATAAATTACTTCCCACCCTTTACCCCTATAAACCCCACAAACCACACCTATTTTTTTTTACACAATTACCATAATTAATTATCAATTAATTAATTAATATTAATTAACAACCAATTAATAATTAATTACACATACATTACTTCCCACAATTAACGTTATAAAATCTAAATTAAATAAATAAAAATAATCATTAATTTATTATAATTAAATTACTTCCCACCCTATTCCCCTATAAACCCACAACCCACTACGGAACTTAAAAATGCAAAATGTAATTAAAATAAAATTCATAACTACTAAAAATTTAACACATATATTAAAAATATAAACAATACTTATACAAAAAAACATACATCACATACATTTAAAATATAAACTAAAATACATAACACTATTAAAAAAATCGATATTTTAAACATCTATATTTTTGCAAACAATATTAATGACTTCTATATTTAAAAAAAGATATTTCTTACCTTAAATTCGATATTCTTGACCATGATATTCTTGCTGTCGATATTTCTGAATCACGATATTTCCAACTCGATATTTGTGGAAATCGACATTTCCAACTCGATATTCTGTCTCAGCACTGTATCAAAATATTCAACCACAAGTTAAATCTCCAGAGATTAACTAAATATGTAACATTGTGCAGACTAGCATTTCATGAGTTACGGTAAGCCAGCGCAAACACTTTCCCCACGACATGGATCTTTTCCTTCCTTCTCTTTCTTCCTTATTGTTTTTACTAATAGACAGCTTGTGTATAGAGCCTACTGTACTCACCGGCTCGCCCCCAACACAGCTGCAGACAAATGATGATTACGTTACCACGTGAGATGTGGTATATAAACTCCCTACAAATCGGACTCAGCGCTTGGCTTCATTGTTCCCTGAGGACATCTGGACCACGCCCCGGATCCTCCTTCCCCAATCTTTGTTCTGCTTCCGCATTTGACTCTGAGGCTTTTCCCCGTGCAGTCTAGTCTCTGCTGCCTTTGAAAACATTGCCACTTTGCTCACGTCCCGCTGCTGGCGTTTGGAGTCAGCCAGTGGGAAGGTTGCTACTCGCAGTCCCGCTTTCCTCAAGTCCCGCTGCTGGCATTTGGAGTCAGCCGGTGGGAAGGTTGCTACTCGCTCTGTCCCACTTTATTTTATCAGGAGGATTTGTTTTTGGCTCTTAAGGTAGGAGACCATCGTGGATTAACATGATCCCCTTCCAAGACTTTTTTTGAAGCTACTAAAGGTAAGTGCACTGATGAACAGAATCGCATTTAACATTTGTGTTGTGATTATTATTTCAAATGATTTCTGGGCAACGAGAGGACCTATAAACTATTAAGGATTCTCCCTACACAAGAATTACTTTATTGGGAATTAAGAGTGATGTTAACTCTCTGGGAGTATACTTATGTTCTGTTGGTGAGTACTCCTTGGTTACTTAACACACACTGTATTAGAGGCAGGGGTTAAGGAGACTTAAACATGAGAATAGTCTACTAATAGGTTCTTTTCTTCTCTGTTGTTTTTTCCCTCTGCATTTTAGAGATTCCTGGCAAGCTTTATTGACAGTGAAGATATCCCTGAATGAGAATCCCTCATACCTTTGGAATCACAAGAAGTGATCCCGTCGTTATTCCTCCTTCTGCCTTCCGGGGAATATAACTTGTTGTAGTGTGTACTAGTCACTGGCAGGTTGTGTTTCTTAGATGGTAGGAGGAACATCTTCGCTCCCGTGGGTATCCATAAGAAGGTTAGTACTTTGCGCGACACTCAGGTCTACTGTGGTATATATGAGGATCAACAATCTAAAATGTTTTAATTAAATTAGAACACAAATTACATTTTGGAAAGAATTTCTTCCAACAACTAAAATGGAATCCTTCTGTTTCTTAACTGCATACACTTGAAAACATTTGCAAATAGGGATATGGTATATCATGCACTGCACAAATGACTAAATTAAGGAATTCTGAATACATGACACAGAAAATGATATTTATTGTGTCTGCTGCTCATGTGATTCATATTAATTGGTAAATTATGCTGATGACACCCAGATCATTCTATCTCTTGATGGAACCCTACCTAATGCCCTGGAGGATTTTCATGCGTTTATGCACGACACTGCGCAGTGGTTACGTAATAACTCTCTACAATTTAATTCGGATAAGACCAAAATTCTACACTGCACAGTTGGGAAGGTCCATCTGCCTCTTCTTCACAACTTTTGGCCTCTTGGTACATCTACTCCCTTGGCGCCGTCCAAGACGGTGCGAAACTTGGGAGTCATGTTCAATGCCAACCTGTCATTGGAGACGCAAGTGAATAAGACGGTGGGGTGCTGTTTCGGCCTTATTAGAGCTTTGAGAAAGATCCTTCCGTTGCTTCCAATCTCGGTCAGAGCCTTGATTGTTCGAGGCGCTATCTTAAGCAGACTTGACTATTGCAACGCCTTATTGTTGGAGTCCCCCAAATATCTGATTCAGAGACTGCAACGTGTTCAGAATACGGCTGCGAAATTAGCCCTGTCTAGACCACGAGGCTTTTATGCCTCAATGTGCCTAGCTGAGCTACACTGGCTCCCTGTGCAGCAAAGAATACATTTCAAATCCCTTTGCATAGGGTTTAGGGCTCTGCATGGACTCGGTCCTAAGCCGCTACAGAAGAAATTAGTTTGGTATACTCCTACCCGGAGCCTCCGTTCCTCTTCTGCCTGTCTGGCAAAGGTACCCAGGTTCAACAGGGCCAGACTGGGAGGAAGATCTTTTAGTATTGCCGCCACGAAACTCTGGAATGAACTTCCACTTGAAATCAGACAATGTAGTACCCTGTCCCTGTTCAGGAAAAGGATCAAAACGTGGCTGTTCCCCAGAAACTGATTCTGTCGTTTTCGAGTAATGTTTATTTTAGGTTCTGTCCTTCTCGCTCCACGCTGGTCTGTGCTCACGTATCTTTAGCGCCAGGGTACCCGTAGGGTGTTTGTCACGCTCTATAAATGTTATATACAATACAATACATACAATTCAATATTATGTTGGCCAAAGTGTAAAGCCAAATTTGAAGGGGACAACATAAATCTGATATCTGAAACAAGAATTAAAAGCTGGCTGCACATTCACAGTAGATTTATATGCAAACTTTAATCTCTAGTACAAAAATCCCTACACTCTAACCTCTCTCACTATCTGGCTAGGAAACTGAGGGTTGCCAAAAGATCATGCCAATTACGCAGCTCTGACACCAGTACTTAATTTGAGCTGGTTGTTTCCGGTGCTCGGCACCGGCACTTAATTGTCAGCGCCGGTGCTTATGATGGTCTGCCACATGGTGGCACTGTTTGTCTAATTTAGAGACCAGCACAACAACAGTTATTTGTTAATTCAATATACTTTAAAAATGACTGACACCTGCTTTTCAAGTCATTCCTATAGCTTTGGGGGCCTTGAATAATCTGAATGGTCATAGTGATCTGTGATAGTTAGTAGTTGTGTTGGTACTGTCATTGGCAATGCTGACAGGGGCAATGGGTGGGGCAAGTTGCAGTGGGCTCCTGACAAGAACTCTGGCACTTTTTTTTCACAAATTAAGCACTGTCTGACTCTTTTACTGCAGACGCTAACCATGAACAAAAAAAATAACTTTCAATCAATCATTCTCAGGTTATGCGCCAGACGCATGGAACTGTTCGGCTGCTCCTGCCTCATTTTTCTATCTTCTCCCATAAAAAAGAGCTGAAATAACTGCTTCTGGATTTACATTTTTCAACCTCCTCATCCTAACCACCACTCCTTACCAATGTGTTCCATGAATGGTCTCAAATATCAGTGAGATAATCCTGAGGTTTTCAGGGTGATTGCTTTTCTTTATATCCCCTCTGAGAACGGGTGCAGTTCAGGTCAGGTCACCATCTGATGAATCTGACTATGGCCTAACTCTCAGCATAGGTTCACATAGGTTGACTACCTGTCATTAAATTACACCCAAAACACTCTAATTCTATACATTTTGTAAATACTAGAAATGCGCTCAGTGCTCATGCCAGAGTCACTATTTTTGTGTGTGTTGTATTTAAAAAGCTATTTGTTAATTGCTCTATGCCCTCAGATAGTGTAGTGGATTTTCTTCATATCTTCTGCTTAGACTGTTGAGTTCTCCTGAGATCAAGACTTATCGGATGAGCCAGAACCTGGCCTGATCCACTGTATATGTTCTTGTGTGGATTTATTTCAATACAGTATCTGCTTTGCCTCCTTATGTCAGATATACTGTTTTCTTACTGTGTTCTACATAATAGCATGTTTTTGTCCTCATATCTGGTTGAAACACATATGCTCTATATAAAGTCCTCTGTCACTCCTGGGCCTTTTATGTACTATACAAAACACCTAAATAAATGAATAATAAATAAATAAATTGAATTTGGACTATGGCGAAGTAGAGTGAAAAGAAAGAATGAAAGAATCAAAGTATGCCATATACCCTAGCAAAGAACAAAGGGAATGAGGAAGCTGAACATTTTAATGAAAATTTACCACATAATAATATAGAAACATGTTAAAAACATTAACATAGAAATGCATAATAAAGTAGACGGTAGGAAATGTGTTTTTATGAAATGTGCAAAAATGGAAATGCTGCTTAATTTTGCAGAAAGCTTTCATTACTATCATTCTCCAACTGCTAGGCTGCACTAATCTTTTATTCTTCTCTATCCCTTTAAAAAAAAAAAATGCCGTTCATAAATAGTGATTTATCGTTATAACTGAATTATAGAGCCTGACCTTTCTTGTGAAATGTGCTGTTTCATGCAAAATGTATTTCTCTTCTTCGCACACCATATAACTTCATTGCATTTAGATTGTTTTCTTAGCCACATATTCATATTGAACAAGCGTATTTATGAAAAGAAAATGCTTAATGCAGCTTACATTTCGTGATCTAACCAGGACATGCCAGAATTCAAATGTTTTATTCCATAGAGCAGCTCATTGTTACCTAATGGAACACCATCCAGCTAATAAAGTAGGCTTGCGAAAGGTTCCCATGAGAACCTTTGTGGATGTAACTTTTTGTAATACGTTCTAGCCACGTCTGAATAACTTCATGTTGACATGGACGTTTACCGTGGGAATCACAGACGAAAACGACAGACCAGCTGAAGATCTTCCTCCATTCGATGCTGATGACATATTTACCTGTTTTTGCAACATGTTTAGTGGCCTTTCTATATAGTATGTGTTCTAGCTAGAGAGTCAAGGCATTCAATGCACTCCTCGCCTGCCATGCCCCTTAGCATTTCGTTGTGCTAGCTTGAATTACCATAAGCTATTGCTGACTGCGATTTTCTTTGACTTCTCCTTATGCATATTGGGAAGACTTTCTGTCTTTATGCTGATCATAGCTACTGCTGTGATTTCTCTCACCCTCTTGCTCATTTAGAAATTTGCTACTGCAACCGTCTGGAGTACTCGGCTGAGCCTCTAGAACTACCCTTTATGGGAAGTTGCTCCTTTTTTCAGTTATCTGACTTTGCTTCAAAATTCAACTTGCTCTTTTCCAGAAGGAACTGTTTATTGGTTCTTGTTAGTATAGGATAGGTCCTTTAGATTAGAATAGGGCTATATTCTGAATGGAACACGCTGTTATTTTCTATGCCTGTTCTAACCAATTTTTGTTTGATTATTTCTGTAATTGATCTGATCTGACTAACCTGAATAAAAGAAACTAAAATATCGACTAATCTCTTAATGAGAAAATAAACTTTTAAAACTTCACCAAACCTCTCTTTATTGGCTGAACATCAAATGCAAAAGATGATGGTAGCGTTGTGAAAATGCTCCATTCTAACATGGTGGCAAAGGTTCATCGACTTCGGAAGGCGTGGAACTTCCAGGTTTGAAGTGACGTTATTTACGGAAAATGTATAAGATTTCCGCTCTCGCAGGAACAATTGTTTAATTGCCTTCTTTCTCCCAAAGAACCAACTGGAAATACCAGGCAGCCACTTTACGAGGGACAGAAGACTTGAAGATGTTGCCTGACGTTGAGCCTTCAGTGTTGCCACATATTATACAATGTCCATTGAAACCAGATAAATCTTCCTAGGTTGAGGGTAATTTATGTAAGGTGATAGGAGACAGTACATATATTAAGATTCGTTGGATGATAAAGTCTGCAGTTTTTAGTATGTGTAATCAAATTTGAGTGAAGTGAGAGAGGATGGAGACCATGAAGAAAAGACTCTGGAAATGGTACAATATTGATGTCTGATCCTCTAAAGATTCACACAAGATGATTTTGAATAAAATTTACAGTCTAGCAAGGAACTTGTATCTGTTTTCCTATTATTTCTCCTAGGTATCCTTTGTTTTTTAAGAACCTCTTGGTGAAATTGATTTGGTGAACTGTACTATGTCATGCGATCAGCATTGCATCTTGAGAAGGGTGCCTACTTATCTGGCCATTAAGCACGCCTTGAAACTGAAAGGGAAAATTATTGACCTAGATGTGTTAATTAAAAAAGGAGTGTGGTTTGCAAACTCCTAATTAATAAAATCTTGTAATTGCATTATACTTGGTAGCTGTGGTAGCATTTGATTTAATACCTTCTTTATCTGTCTTGGAGAGTGTAATGCTAAAGAGTTATTAGCGAAAAATCTGAATAATGATTACACTGCACCTTCACACCGGCCTGCCAGAGCTTCTGAGTTCTTTCTGCCAAAACGGATTCTAGTTGTTCTCCTTTGCCTTGACAATAGCTTAAATTAACTGCCAAAGATTATTAATTCTTGCTTATGATAATTGTCTTTTTG
The DNA here is from genome assembly GCA_963921515.1 of Calotriton arnoldi. Lineage (NCBI taxonomy): Eukaryota > Metazoa > Chordata > Amphibia > Caudata > Salamandridae > Calotriton > Calotriton arnoldi. The sequence goes on along the minus strand of CAWUFW010016706.1, from coordinate 194,892 downwards.
AAAATCGGTTTATAGTTCCAAATTCGATTTGCATTGTGTCTTTCATTTGTCGTAAATTAAAGAAGGTAATCAGTGAAAAACTGCCATTGGGGCCATCTTTGGTCATTTGGGCTATGTAGTACACTGACTCCCATAATACCTAACTTTTTTTTTAGGTCTGTACTGTGGAGAAATGCAAGTTGTACAAGCTCTTTTTGTCTGAGAAAAGGACAGACCTCTCACCTATATGTGTATGGCTCTCAGGGCCGGACTGGATATGGCGGGTATCGGGCATTTCCCCGGAAGGCTGAAAGGGTGTGGGGCGTTTTTTCAGCTGCGGGGGCTGGTTTTGTTACTGGGGGGCAGTTTTGCAGCTGTGCTGCAATATCGTCCCACAGTAACAAAAGCAGCAGCGCACATTTACGCATCCACCCCATCGCCCCCACGCCCCTCCCCTGGAGGAGGGGGCGGGGGCGCAGGTTCTACAAAATTGCCAGGGCTGCTTTTGGGTTCCCAATCCGGCCTAAATGGCTCTGATAGAAGAAGCACTGTTAAAGCTAATCAGTCTCGGTCGAGCTACTGACTTTGTCAGCGCTTTTTGTCAATTGCACGTTTGCACATGCATCAAGATGCTTGTGCACGCATGGCTGGCAGTCTTGGCTTCTCCTCCGTCTGCCCAGGGGGTTTTCTCTTTTGGTGTGGAATGGATTTGCAATATAAATATCCCTGGTTTGAAACTTTTATCATCATTTATCGAGAAGAACCATTTTCAAATGTGTTCGGGGGAGGGGGTCTGCCGACATGGGATTTCATTGTTTTATTGGCCACCCAATGCCTACTCTCTGTATATATATTGTAACCGTTTGGACTCTGTAAGTCCGTTTTCAGTTTTCATCTTTTCGAATAAGAGGGTGTTTTTCTGGTCAAAGAGATTACCCACTCTCTTACATCCTGCTTCTTGCCGTTGAAGGAATTCAACCCCTGTAGAGCCAGTGAAAAATCCGGGTTAGATTAGGGGTAAGCAGTGATGGGAATCTTGTGAAATCTCTCTTTTCTGCTATGCAGTCCCAAAGTGCCAGAGTGTATTTGGTTAATGGGGAGAAATCAGGGACATTTTAAAGCTTTTGGGGGCCCTGAGCCAAATATCTTTTCGTGGGCTCCTGTTTCCAACAACTTTGAATTTCTGAACCATTTTCAGCTAATCCACCCACATTGAATTATACATTCAAATTTCAGAAATGGTAAAAGAAAGAAAATAAATGATAGGAAATTACTTGAAATTTAAAACTTACTGAAAACTGAACAGTCTCACCCATACCCTTTAAGATCCCTCCTTTTCTTGATTTGACCTTGGACTGTCTTAATTCACACATATCACACATAGAGCACCCTGAGGTAGCCCACTATGAGGATATACAGTGTTTGACATCATTCTATGACCAAAAGACTAATGGGCACATGCATCAATGTAGGCTTTTGCGATTCCTTAATTGCGATTATTAAGGAATCGCAATTAAGAATTGTAAAGCCTATGCATGTAGGAATCGCTATAAAATTAGCGATTCCCAAACATTCCTTAATTGCGACTCGCAAATTGAGAGTCGCAATTAAGGAATGCCTTCCCATTCATTCCTATGGGCCTACAGGCCCATAGAAATGAATGGGAGATTGCATGCGCAAATTGCGAGTACCAATAGGTACTCGCAAATGTGCATGCAATTTCAAGGGTGCAAGGGTGTCAAAAGGACACTCTGTTGCACCCCTGAAATTGCTCTGTGCACACATGTTGCGCACACACATGCCCCAAGGGCATGTGTGTGTGTAATCTCATAACTTTGAAAAATGCACTTTAGTGCATTTTTCAAAGTTTTTGCAAATTACCATCAAGTTCAACTTGATGGTAATTTGCGCCCCCTAGTAGCGAAATCGCTATTCTAAAGTGGTTCTTGCATTGCATTTAAGGAATCGCAAATTGCGATTCCTTAAATGCAATCGCAATTTGAGAAATCGCAATTAATTGCAAATTCTCAAATTGCGAGTGCCTTGAACCTTGATGCATCGCAAATGCCCTTTTTGCGATTTTTGCGAATCGCACCATTTGCGCTCGCAAAAATGGTTGATGCATGTGCCTGATAGGCTTTTCAAACATGCTAATTTGCAACACAATGACATCACACTGGAGCTAGAACTCCCATTCACAACACACTCTGACGGTTGTTCGGACCTAGGACAGAACTTTACAACTTTTAAAGTGGGTTGAGCCCCTAACAAATGAAACCCTATTGTGGGGCAGTGACACTCTCCAGGAAGTTGGGAACCTGCAGGGATTTTTAAAATGGGACTTAATTGGTATCAGTAGGCTCGGGGATGTGTGTTTGCATAGAGATTGGAATTATGAGTTGTGTGATAATTATGACACCTTTGTAGTTTTCCCCTGAGAAGTTCTGGAAGGTCAAATGTGCTGAAATGTAATGGGGAAAAACTACCTGAAAAAAGGTAAAACATGCATAGTTATGTATGTTAAAAACAAATCTGTATGTTATGCTCTATTTTCCTTGCAAAAACTCAGAATAGGAGGTATTTACCACACATGGTAAAAGCCTTACCCTGTGGTAATTGTATTTACACAGTGTGAGAAATACTCACCCTATAACGATAATTCGTAATGAGTACCTTAGTATTTTGCACTGTGATAAATTTGATTAAAATGTGCTAACTTACAGAATCTCCATCTGTTGCTCTGCAGTGAAAAGTTAGGAAAATGCGGTTTCTATGCACGGCAAACCTTGCCTACCAGCAGAAACGCTATGCTTTTTCACACTGTATAGTGCCACTGATGGGTTTCTTCTCCATACTTTAAGAATACTAAAACAGGGGGCATGGCTAAGCGGCGCAGCGCGATGGCCGCAAGCTAGAGGAGCTCCGCCAAACTGTCTCCCTACCGTCTATCCTGGAAGCCCCATCCGAGCCCTGAGTGGCGGGCGTGCTGCATTAGAGTGTCGAGAATCCTCCGAGCCCACGACCAGGGGCATTTTGACCAGCAACACAGCTACCGGGCCGACGACCATCCGGGGCCTTCCCCTCATGTGAGGCGGGGACCTGACGTGACGGCCGTGACCGAGCTCGGCAGGCAGCGGAGCGGCCCCTGAGGGTACGAGAGGCCGGGGTCGAGGCCTGGGTGTGAGAGAGTGGCGGAACTGCGGCGGGGACGCCAGCCTTCTGTGAGGTACAGCGGCTGCAGGTGTGGGTGAGTGGTGTCCCCTACCAGTGCACAGTTTGCCCCGCAAGTCTGGCCGCGCAGGTACTGGCGAGCCTGCAGCGGCAGAACTCGGCCTGACTCCCAATCCAAGGCGGCGCATGTTGGAAGCGACCCTGGTGCCCCTTGCGCGGCCGCCGCTGCGGACATCCGCGACTGTCGTCAAACCCCCTGGGGGGCGCAAGTACATGCAAGACCGGCCGCCCATCTTGGCGCCGGTGGAGCAGCGAGGGGGCCAGCAAGTGCATCCAAAGGGATATAGCCGGGAGCAGGAGTACCGGCTCAGTGAGTGAGTAGGCGCCCCTGGCTCGCTCAGCCTGAGAAACGCTGGGCCGTCACTTAACTCCAGGCCAGTGAGGAGGTCCTTGGGGCACAGTGGGGTGTAACGTGTTACTTTGGGGGCCCCTCGGTGGCACCTGGAGGCATCGATACACCGGCATCTACATCCTGCCTACATCGGGGTGCGGCATGGGGGCGGACCCTCACTACCTATGCTCCCCGCCTAACCTTGGGCACTTGCGTTTTGGGTGCCTGCCCAGGATTGTGTGAAGCGACTACCGACCACCTGCCCGGATGAAGATAGGGGGGGGCTGCCTACGAGGGTACAAGATGTTGGGCACAAGGGGTACAAAAGTCACGCAGCAGAATAAACTGGATCGCTATACACTCCCCAAAGCATCCATCCAGGAGCAAAAAAGCGGTGGCAAGTCACTGGAGGGCACAAACGACGACGACCCGGACCTCACCCTCAAAGACGTTCTGACAGCGATATCAGGGATCAGAACCTACGTCGGAGGTGTCCCTCATTAGGGCAGATCTCGTCAACATGAGCGGGAAAATCAAACAGGTGGAACTTACAACCGCCAGCCTCGTCGAGGACACCTCCCAATTGCATCTCGAAATGCAGGAACTGAAATCATTCAGGAAATTTGCAGAGGATAAACTAGATGACTACGAAGGGCGCACTAGGCGCAATAATATACGCATTCTTGGCGTACCGGAAAGGGCGGAGGGGCCAACGACTGATCTCTTGTGGAGGACCTTATCCTGAACCACTTGCAACCTGCGGGCCTGTCAAAATTCTTTGTGGTCCCCGGGGGCAGACCACAGCCCGGAGCCCCACCACGTCCAATATTGGCCAGGTTGCTCAACTTTAGAGACCGAGATGTAATATTGCAAGCTGCCAGGAGGTCATCGCCCATCCGATACGAAAATGCAGAAATCCTCTTCTTTCAAGACTTCACCCAAGGTGGTGCAGAAGCAGAGACGCTCATTCCTCGCTGTCAAAAAGAAACTCAGGGACAGAGAAATAAAGTACTCAATGTTGTTTACGGCACGACTCAGGGTGGAGGCGGGAGGGAAGGCCTGGTTTTTTGAGAACCCTGAGGCAGCAGCAGATTGGCTGGAGGGCTGGAGAGATGCTAGCGAACACAACGCCGATGATAACTCGAACTAGTTGGGAAGATGGACTGTGTTTTCTTCCTGACCCAGGGAGCACCAATTCCGTTGTAATCACAGCAAGTATATCAACCGGGGACTGCCGCAGTATACTGGGTTCGAGGGTAATAACTAGCTTGGTAGGATGACTTAAATACAGCTGTGTTGAAGGCCAGTGACGTCACGCCCGGGGTGTAACAATGGTCTGACGTTCAGTGGGGCGGCAGGGTAGCGGAACACCTCACCCCCCCAGTTTCTACAGTTAGTTCTCAGTTGGGGCGATAGGCACTCTGCATTGTTATAAGTATGGGCAGTTTTAGGCCTATAGTGCAGGGCAGCAGGGAGGGGGAAAGTTGGGAGGGGGATTGTGTGGGTATGTATGTTCAAGTTCTTTCGACAATATCTGTCTATGCGCATCGAGAGGAATGTGAGAACCAAGGAAGTCTACATGGGTACACACTAGGATAAAAGCCTGAAATTGTTGAGTTGGAACGTTAACGGGTTGGGGGACAAAGTTAAACGGTGCATCGTTTTGCAGTATATTAAGAGGCTTTCCCCAGACATAGTGCTACTCCAGGAAACCCACCTAATGGGCAACTCTTGCAGAGTGTTGAACAGATGGGGGTATAAACTAGTGGCCCATTCAGACTTTACGACGGGCTCCAGGGGAGTGGGTATCATGCTAAAAAACGCGTTTCCCTTCTTCATTGAATCAACATGGGCGGACGACAGGGGTAGATACATAGCAGTAACGGGCCAATGGGAAGGGAATAGCCTAACACTGCTGTCCATGTATGTGCCACCCGGCTTGCAAAGCACCACATTTAAGGACATATGTTCAAATTTGCTTTCCCTACCGGAGGGTCTCCTGCTAGTTGGAGGGGATTTCAACTCCGTAGTCTCCGGTGTGGTGGACCGATATCCTCCCCAGGATATGGGCCCATCCTCTTGTTGGCTCCCAAACTTCCTAGATGCCCTAGGGTTATCGGACACGTGGCGGGTGTTCCACCCAGGGGATTGTCAATACACTTTCCACTCAGGGGCGCATAACAGTCTGTCCCGTATAGACTATTTGCTTGTACCTGCATCCCAAATAGCTAATATCCACGAAATTAAACACATGGCACGGGGCATCTCAGATCACTCCCCATTATGGGCTCATCTGGTCCTAGGGGCATCAAGGGTGGGTAGGATTGCCCCCATAAACCTGTGGTACCTTCGTAACCCAACAGTTAAAAAAGCCCTGCTCCAAACCCTAGGGAACTATTTCCAGGAAAATGAGGGGTCGGTGGACTCCCCCCTGACGTTATGGGAAGCCTTCAAAATGGTCATAAGGGGGCAAGCACTCTCATTGATAGCGGGGGTACGAAAAGAGAAGCAGAGAGAATTGGTAGAGGTTGAGAACGAGGTCCTCCGGCTAGAGGAAGAACTTGGGGAGGAGGTCACCCAGGAGAAGTTGCATACCCTACAACTGAAAAGGGATGAGTACAAAGCCACAGCCACAGATAGAGCAAGGGCATGAGGAAGGGAAAAAGATGGGAGAGTGTACGATCTAGGGGATAAAGCGGGGAAACTATTGGCCTGGCTCGACAAGAGAGAAATGGTGAACAGGGTGGTACCGGAAGTAGTAGACGAAGGGGGCAAGACAATCACTGAGCCACAAGACATCGCAAATGAATTTGCCGCCTATTATCGTAAGGTATATCAATCAAGCACCCGCTGGTAGACACGGACTCCCACGAACTCCTTACTGACATACGACTCCCCACACTCTCGGCTGACGACGCAGCGGCGCTAGACAGCGATTTCACTAATGATGAAATTGCGCAAGCAATACGAAATCTCTGAGCTGGGAAAGCCCTGGGCCCCAACGGCCTACCCATCGAGCTCTACAAGTTACGACGGATAAACTGGCTCCATATCTGCGAGCAATGTTTGAAGAGAGTAGGAGAGTGTGGGCTCACTTCCACCTGATCAGAGGGTGGCAACATTGGTCACTATTCGAAAAGAGGGCAAACCCAGATGTAAATGCTCATCCTATAGGCCAATCTCTCTGCTCAATGCAGAGCCCAAAATACTGGCAAAGCTCCTGGCGAACTGGCTCACACAAGTCATCAGTGGGCTGGTACATCCCGACCAATTGGGCTTTATGCCTCACCGCAACACAGCGCTGAACCTGAGAAGAGTGCATGGAGTGTTGGGGAGGGTGGCAACCATCCAGGAGGCGGCAGTCATTATCTCACTAGATGCCACCATGGCGTTCGATACCATCAAATGGCCATACCTATTTGCGGTATTGGAGAAGCTGAGGTTTGGACCTGGCTTTATCGGATGGGTCAGGCTCCTCTACTCGGAGCCGCTCGCACAAGTGGTGGTCAACAACAAAAAATCTGAAACCTTTCAACTCAGTCGTGGGACCCGTCAGGGGTGTCCGCTATCTACCCTGCTCTTTGCCCTCTCCCTAGAGCCGTTAGCGGCATGGATCTGTAAAGATCCAGTCATACGTGGGCTACGATGGTCAGAAGACTGGGAGGACCGCATCTCATTATATGCGGACGACATTCTATTATACTTAGCCTCCCCCAAAAGGTCCCTCAGCAGAGTGCTAGATATTTTTACAGTCTTCAGCAGATTCTCGGGGTATTCAATTAATTGGAGTAAGTCCCTTATGTACGTCCTAAGCGGGGAACTGCCCCTCCCCCCCCGGGACTGTCCAATTCAGACAACGACGATAGGCTTTAACTACCTGGTGATATTTATCACCACAGAAGCAAAACGCAGATATGACTGCAATCTCCTTCCCCCATTGCAGAGGCTAAGGCGGGATATAGCAAGTTTAAAGGAGCTCCCGCTTTCGATGTTGGGGAGGGCCGCCCTCTTTAAGATGATGGCGCTGCCACGTTTTCTGTATGCCCTGCAGAATTCCCCTGATGTAGTCCCAGCACGGTACTTTAAGGAGATTGAGGGACTGCAGCAACAGTTATTGTGGGAAGGTAGACCCGCATCGCACTGGATAAGTTGGTTTTGACCTGGTATGACGGAGGTATCGGTCTTCCGGACCTCAAGAAATATTACTGGGCCGCGCACCTGGCGGCCATCAACCAAGGTACCTATAGGAATCCGAATGATCCAGGCTACGCTATGGATCGATGGCAACTGCCGGGGGGAAACTACCAGAGAGCCCTTTACTCTAAACCCACGAAATTTCCCCTTACAGGCCCTACGAGGCACTCGGTTCAGATCTGGCATGCAGCAACTAGAAGCCTGGGATGGGGGCGGACACTCACGCTGGCGACGCCGCTGTGGGATTCGGAGCAGCTGGGGACACTGAGAACCTCGAAAGGGTTCAATAGCTGGGACCTCATCGGAATCTCCAAAATTGGAGACATTTGGGTGAAGGGTGATATATTAACATTTGCGGAACTTAAGCAGGAGTACGAGTTGGCCAACTCCGAGTATTTTAGATACCTACAGATTCGACACGCGTTGAGGGCACACTTGGAGCCGGGCTCCTCTCCCCCTGAAGCCTCGCCCCTAGAGGACGGGCTGCTGGATGGGTATTTATCTAAAAAAGCGATCTCCTTGACCTACAAAAAGTTGATAAATAACTCTCCAGATCCCCTTGTACGGACGAGGGAACATTGAGTGGGTGATGGGTTGGAACTGGACGATGAGGAATGGCAGGAGGCAGTGGCCTCCCCGAGAGAGGTAGCCATTTCCGCTAGACTGCGTCTCATCCAGCTCAAAATATTGCACAGAGTATATGTCACGGGGCCCCGTTTGGTCCGTATGAGGCGGGTGGAGGGGGGAGAGTGTAGACGAAATTGTAATCACCTAGGCACTTTCATGCATATAATATGGGAGTGTGAGCACTCCAGAGATACTGGTGTAGAGTGCATGAAGTTATGTGTGATGTACTGGAAATAACTGTCCGTCCTGAAGCCAAAAGGTGCCTCCTGAATGTATGGGAACCGACCGACTTATCAAGCAAGGACAAACTATGGGCTACGTTAGGATTTATGATTGCGAAACGAAATATTGCGCAGTTGTGGGGAGCTACGCTGCCGCCTAAATTGGCCAAGTGGGAGAAAGACATGGACTGGTGCATGTTTAGGGAAAAACTGTATATTTAGCACGGGGCTGTCCCCAAAAATGGTCAGCTGTTTGGAACAAATGGAATCTGTATAGAGGGAATATTTGTACCCCCGTAGTTCCTCGACTGAAGAGTCTCTTGATCCTTGAAGGTGTTATTTACCTATGTTAGACCGACTGTACATCAAGGTACAAATGTGCATGCAAACTAAGTCAATTCCTCTCCAATGATAACTGTATTGTCGATTTCAATTGTTTAATAAAAAGAAACGTTAAAAAAAAGAATACTAAAACACTCAAGTCATGAAATTAATTTCTAATTGTGCTTAAAATAGCTTATTTATACTTGACTGATGTGCAGCACCACCTATACTGTCCACACACTGAGATTTTTGGCAATACTTTTTTAAAGCTATATGCCACTGCATCATTTTCTTGTTATTTTGTTTCTGTATACATTAGAGGTCAGCTCAGTCTGTTCCACCTCAACCACTCTCCGTCACTGCCACTCACTTACAATGTCTGCAGCAGGCACCATTTTTAGATGCAACCTTATTAGTCAAGCACCCTAACATTGGTAGGGTCCCTGAGGCTCTCATACAAAAAATAACATAAAGCAATTGCCTATGCTGCAGTTCTACACATTGAGCCACCATTAGTTTTAAGCATTAAATAAATAGATGGCTGCATCCAAGCATTTTTTGGTGCAATCTGCACTTTTTACTGACAACACTACATTTTCACCTTTATAATCCGGATTGTATCTGATTAACCTTGTTACCATTATCTTTTTTATGATTTGGATAAGCTGCTGAAAGACTGGGAGAAGTTGCCGTTCCAACGCCGTGGAATGTTGTGCATTTTTTAATCCAGTTGTCCTTCTTTGTGGGAAAGATGGCGTTTCTAAGAAGCATGATAAGCAGCCAGGTAAATATTTTTGAATTTTGCTGAAAGTACTTGCTGAGTTAAGGAGGTGTCCCTTTGAAAGCAGGGTTCCGGGGCCAGAGCCCACTTTGCTCATGCTTTAAAACATCTCTGGGAGGAATAAAGCCAGTGCTTAATTTGAGCTGGGGGTTTCCGGTGCTCACCGGCACTTAATCATCAACACCAGCACTTTTCCTGAGCACCAGTTATGGACACATTCATTTATGGTAGGCACGGGGTGATTACGTGATTTGCCCAGAATCACAGGATGTTGAGCCAATGCCGAGACTCGACCCTGGTTCCCCAGTTCCGAAGTCGGCATCTCTGGCCATTACACCACATCCTCTCTCCACTTTCATGGTTGGTAGTTGGTTCTGTTTTAGGCGACGCTAACAGGAGAAATTGGCTGGTGCAAGCTGCCTCCTGAGGAGAGCCCCAGCACTTATTTTTTAACAAATTAACCAGTGTATAAATCCCCCAGGCCATCTGTTTTTTTGCAGCAGCAGCACTGGGATCTTCGAGATATGTTTTCCTGCTACAAACTGACCAATAAAGCACTAGCGCTTCTACAACCTTTCTCTTCACTGTTCCTCCATGTACTTCAACTGGGAGGCCTGGTAGTATTTTATTATATATTTGGGATGACCAAACCTCCCTCTTCCAGGTGTAAATGAGTTGTTTTATGGCGTATCTGAGATTTCTGACCCTCCCAGATAAATCACTACCTTCTTTTGCAATTTCTTCAGCCTGTTTGGTGGTATCTCTGTGGGTAGTGATTGGAAATTGAGATTGTGGGGAGCGTGTTCATCTTAAAGGCAGCTGTTCTGCCAATCCCTGACAGCCTCTGTTGTGACCAAGCATATAATTCCTGGGGTGCCTTTCTGAGGAGGTTAGTATAGTCGAGGAAGGTGGTCGACACTGGCGTGTTTGTCATTTGTAAACCTAAGTACGGGGTCGATTGTTTAGCCCATCCAATCGGGTATAGAGTGCGATTGCTGATCTTGCAGGACAGAGAGATTAGGTATTTGTGACTTCTGAAGATTCAATGCAAAGCCAGACTTTGCCAAAATGCTCCTTCTCCTCCAACATGATCGGAAGGGACTGAAAGGGGCCCCAGTTTCATTTGCATATAGGTTTAAGTTGTGCATATTATGGTTATTTTAACTCCAGTAATAGCTGCATTGGCCCTTACACTTTTTTGCTAAAGGCTCCATGCAGAGGGAGAAGATCAGTGCTGATAGGGGGGGCCATCTGATGGGGCCATCCATGTTGTGTGCCTCTCCTAATCGGGAAAGAATCTGTAAGAGCATGGCTTACCCTCACCCTTACATTGAGGTTGCGAGGGGTTTAAGTGGGATGAAAAAACTGGGGGGGTCTCTCAAAGGGGCGTGGTCGATGCAATTAAGGGTGTGGCTTAAAAACACATACGCTAAAAATCTGTGCTTAGCATAGTGTGCCGCCCGACTGGTATTTTGCTGCTTCTGTCATCATCCTGTCATCCAGGTATATAATACAACAAGTAACATTACACCTACAACAAGCCAGGACTATTGGCTTTGCCAATGGTTCTTAGTTGCATAAGATAAATAAGCAACAACTACGGCTTTGTTGTATATAATTTTGTATCTGTTCTGAAATGATGAGACTGTGAAAGTACTATAGAGAGTCTCTTTGAAGTTACATCAAAGGCAGTACTGCTGCAGAGTAAAGATTTTTTTTTCCAGCCTGACGGTGAGGGCAAAAATGGAGAGCCCGATAAGGACCTGTCTCAGCACCTGCTTTTTAGAACTGCTGGTGCTGGGCGCCCACTTAAAGCCCTGGGGATTGCTATATACACGAAGGATACATCTATTTAATTTTTCACCAAAACAATTAAGGGTTTATATTAAATATGCCTAATGGACTCTATTGAATGCTTTTTTGACATTGATAGCTAATACAAGAACATTCTTTGAAGTTCTCTGAATATTATCTATAATGTGTAATTTCATCTTTGTGTTATCGCTGCATCTTCTCTTCTGAATAAAGCCAGACTGGTCAGGATCAATTGAACCGGGCTATATGGATTTAGTCTAGAGGCTACACTGCTAGTGAATAATTTTGCATCTGAATTTAACAGGGAGATGGGTCTATAAGAGCTAAATCATTTAGGGTTCTTGCCTGGCTTAGGTAATAACTGGAATCACTGCCTCTAACATGGATGTAGTACAGGTATTCACAAATGAGTTGAACAATTGTGTCAGCACTGGACCCAGGATCTGGCAGATGGTGTTATAAAACTGGGGGGAGGGTGTGTAGCCATCAGGGCCTGGGGATTTGTTGGGTTTCAGTTGAGAGATAGAAAATATGACCTCCTTGATAGGCCCTTCTAGTTCAACTGCCTGGGATTGTGAAAGCTTGGTAAACTGGCCATGCTCTAAATAGGTCCTGATGTGAGGATTAGAGGTTTTTTTGTTTGAAAATCTTTTTAATACATATGACATTAAAGAGAATCACAGTGAAGTTAAGCAGCATGTATTGTATAAAACAAAGCATAGGTTTTAAAATCACAAATTCTCATTCAATCGCCTTAGCCAATGTCCACCCATCCAACCCCCCAACAGTTCACAAGGCAGGAACATGGTCTAGAATTCTCTGATCCCAAAAATCTTGATTGGTGTCCACAGGAGAGGTGCAGAGCTCTCCCCGAAATGTATTCCATTTCCCCCATATTTTAGACCATTTGTTCTGGCAACCACTGCTCTCGTACACCACACTCTCCGCCTGCATACACCAGTCCATATTCCGCTTTCAATCACCCAATTGCGGTGGCATTGCAGCTCCCCAAATCTGTGCAATATTGAGTTTGAGAAAGGATTGAGAGTCAGCTTGTGGAGATACATGGTGGCGGGATGACCCGGGTTGCGGGAGCTTGGAACCTGAGGAGTGGTGGTGCGTCTGGATGTAGTTGTGGAGTTTCCCCATAGCGCCCGTAACTAGGGGCTGAAGGGAGGCAACCTCACCTGTGTGAAACAGCCTTTTCACCCTCGGTCTCGTGGGGGCAGCGGGGTCGGCAGATAAACTGGGACACCGGTTGGAGTAGAGAGTTTCGGTGGTGCGTGGTGTCGGCTTCGCTGTGGCGTGCTCTTTCTGCTGTGGCTCGAGCAGGGTTCCGGGTTAGTGCCAGCAGAGCCAGCACAGTTGTGGGTGTAGCTGAGAGGGGTCAGCTCTGTGGAAACCTGAGAGCTGTGAGAGGCAGTGCAGGAGTGAAGGAGCCCAGGGTCCAGTTGGCAGTGAAAGCTGGTTTCCGAGAAAACGACAAGAGAAGGAAGAGTTTCAAGGGGACATTGCAAATGTAGGTTGAACAGCGAGTACTCTCCCAGGTACCTCTAAATTTTTCTGGGGTGCCGCTAAGGCTGAGGGGGTAAATAGTAATCATAAAGGTATTATTCTGCAAACTTCTGAAAGCACTGTAGTAAGTGCCCTACTTAAAGGGCAGCACCCCCAATTACAAGCAAAAAATAGATATCAGTTGAGGTTGGGGCTGGAGAAAAAGATTAGGAGCCCAAGGGCCAAAAATATGCCGGGGAAAGAAGTAATTACTGTTGTTCCAGTTAAAAAGACAGTAACAAGCACTGGTAAGGCAAAATGTTGTACACCAAAAGAGGCCGCAGCCTTTTTGAAACTTACACCTTCACTTAACTCCTTCTTTAGAATCATGGAGCAGTCTAAGGCCTCCCATTTGACGTTGGGAGGCGAGACAACCGTGGAAAAGGAGGAGCAGGTTCGGGACACTAGACAAGGGATTGAAAAAGACTCCAATCAGCACTGGCGATCGTTTTGACCAATTGGCAGATTTAGACGAGGAGACACAGCTCTCTATCATTACTGGTAGGGGACGTAATGCGGCGATACACACTTCAGAAGTACTTGAAGTGAACAGCCAACAAGCTCTGGAAGATAACTCACAAACAAATCAGGAAACTAGAGATAGAGCACAAGATTCTTTAGAGAGAATATTGTTGAATTTGAGAACTGATATGATGAAGAAATTTGAGATATCAGAAGTAAATCAGAAAGGTATACAAGGAAAATGTGTTGTTTGAGAGAAAAAACTAGATGATCTCGCAGAAGGTACCCCAATCTTGGAGAAAAATATGAAAGAAATAACATTGATTGTAAACACTAACTCTCGGGAAATTGAAGCTCTGAAGCAACAGAATAAAATCTTGTGCGATGATTTTGAAAGACTGGAAAATCATTCAAGGCGCGATAATTTAAGATTATTGAATATTCCAGAGAGCTCAGAGAAGGGAGACATGAAAGCGTTCATGAGCAAATTATTAAGAGAGGGGATCTTGTCTAATAGACTGGATGTGGCTATCGATAAGGAGATCCAAAGGGTACATAGAGATCCATTTAAGCCAACTGCTAATAGGAACTCTCCCAGGAAACTCCTCGTAAATTTCCTACCGTATGCGGTTAAGGAGCAGGTCTTAATCCGTGCACTGGAGGCGAAATGGGCAATGGGAGCTGGGCTCCAGGATGAATGATCTACAGAATTTAGGGCTAAGGTGCAGATGAAATTTCATGCGGGGCTAAGGATTATGTGTAGGAACAAGATGCATAATCTTCGGGATCCCGAGGAGGTTGATGCCCTGATAGCTCAGATGGAAGAGGCTTCTGGAGATACCCCGAAAATATAGTAGTCACTTTAAGATGTATGGTAAAGGTGGGGAGGGATTGAAAAGATATACATCTGTACACATTAAGCACATGTTATTGAGATAGGCACCTCACTCCTCAGGAGGGAGCTCGCAAGAGGCGAACATAATGCCTAAGGATACAGTGGGGGTTCCTCGGGGGGAGGGAGAGCACTGGAGGTTGGGAGCATGGGGGAAAAATAAAAAATAAGTCCTCATCTCACAATGTAGTTACAACAGGAAACACAGCAAGTTTAGACAGAGCTTATCATATAATGTTAAATAAGGGAAACATCCTGAACAACGACTCTGGAACAACGAGTTCCGGAGTCACGCAAGCCGAACAACGACTTGCCTGAACAACGACTCAGCCTTAACCACGCCTGTGCGTGGTTAAGGCTGAGTCGGTCTAGTGTTCGGGCAGGGCGGAGTTCGGAGGAGCGTCGCAGAGGAAAAGGTAAGAGTTGTTAATTTTCAGGGGGTGGGGGTTTAGGGTTTGATTTTAGGGGTTGAGGTTTAGTTTTTAGGGGGTCTGGGTGTTCGTATTTATTTTAAAGGTGGGGGAATTAGTTTATAAGGTGTTGAGATCGTTTTTAGGAGGTGGGGGTGATCGTGATTATTTTTAGGGAGGGAAATTAGTTTTATGGGGTTGAGTTCGTTTATTAAGGGGTGTGGGGGATCGTGTATGTTTTAAGGGTGTGTGGGTGATCGTGTTTATTATTAGGGTGGGGAAATTAGTTATTAGTGTTTGAGGGTGATCATGTTTATTTTTAGAGTGGGGGAATTAGTTTTTAGAGGGTGGAAGTTTGGGGTTAGTATACAGGGGTTGGGGGTTTGGGGTTAGTTTTAAGGGGGTGTGGGTGATCGTGTTGGTTTTTAGGGTGTGTTGGTAATCGTGTTTATTTTTAGGGAGGGGGAATTAGTTTAGAGTGTGTGGGTGATCGTGTTTATTTTTAGGGTGGGGTAATTCGTTTTTAAGGGGTGGGGGATCAGGGTACTAGTTGGAAAGCATTTTAGTTTTTAACACGCATTCCTTTACCACGAAAAATCGTGGTAATGGAATGCGTGGTAAAAAAAATCATGGTTTAGGCGAGGTCGTGGTTGCGACCTCGTTATTAGGGAAGTCGTGGTTGGCAAACTCGTAGTTCGAACATAAAACCGTTAAATAAGAGAGCATACGGGGAGAGATTGTATGGTACAAAGAAATTGAGAATGGATATGAAGGTAAAAATAATTACCTGGAACGTAAATGGTCTGAGGGCAAGGAGAAAGCAGGGGACAGTGGCAGAATTTCTTAGGGACAGTGGGGCTTATATTATAATGCTCCAAGAGGTTCACTTGGAGAGAAACAAGAGTAGTGTTTGCTTTAGTAAGCTTCAGTGGGTTCAGGAAGAATTGTTTTTCAGAGCAATGGGGAAGCACTAGAGGAGTGGCTTTAGTTATAGGAAAGAATTCTGGAATAAAATTATTGAAATATGACACAGATAGCTCCGGTAGATGGTTGCTGGCAAATCTCTCTGTTAGGGATATGCAGATAACTTGTGCAACATATTATGGCCCAGAAGTGCTAGACAGGCTGCAACGGCATCTTCTGGAAGTGTCCACCCCTATTGTGATAGGGAGAGATTTTAATGTAGTATTAAACAATGATCTAGATCTAAATATACAAATACCCTGGAAGACCCTACGTAAGTTAAAAGATATGATGGCAAAAGTGAACTTTTTAGGCATTTGGCATAGGAAGATGGGTTCCACTAAGGGTTTCACTTTCTACAGTAAAAAATACAGACACCATTCAAGAATAGATTACTTTTTGTTGGTTTAGTCTTTATATGATGTAGTAGAGCCAGTGGCCCACTGTCCAGCCATACTCTCAGATCACTACCCAGTAAGTTTATACCTAAAATTCCATGAGCGGCAGAGAAGATGGACCCTTGATAGAGCCATATTGCTGGGTGAGGTGGTTGTAGCAGACTTTGCAGACAAGCCTGGCAAGTTTTTCACATTTAATAATGACTCTGCTAGCCTGCCCATAGTATGGGATACATGTAAGGGTTATTTAAGGGCTGAAATCAGCTCTATAATGATTAGAAGGAGGCGAGAAACACAAAGTAAAGAAGAGACACTTCAATCCAAACTAAAGACAAAAGAGAAGGAACTTCAAGATGCCTCTTGGAGGAGCCAGCCAGGTTACCTAGTCTGCGGGGGGAATTGGAGGATATGCAGGCAGAGTATGAGAGTCAGCTGGCTAAGAAAATTCAAGACAGATGGAGAGTTAGTAAGCTGCAACACTGTTTATATGGTTAAAGCTGTAGCGCCCTCCTGGCCTGGAAAGCAAGAGCAGACAAAACTAGGAATACGGTCCGCGTACTGGTGGATTCAGAAATAGGTCAGTGTCTGGATACTAATAAAGTAAATGCCATTTCCCCCTAAGCAAAGGCTCAGCAACACTCCATGCGTTAGATGTACTGATAACAAACCCGTCCCTGCATATACTCATCACCGCCTATATACTACAATACAGGAAAAGGCTCCTGTATGCGTCCTAGGAGCTCAATCTGCCTGGGAGGCAGATTTAGATTATCCTTTACTGTGGAACAGTGGCGGTACTGCTACGCTAAGTCTGGTGCCCTCTCACCAAATTACAGTCTCAGATTATCGCCACCACAAGTCCTGGGAGTCACTACGGCAGTTGCCGCCATCATACCGCGCCAGGAGGCGCTTGAAGTCTCCAGCCGGGCCCGCAGCGCGGGAGCCCGTTATCGCCACCAGGAGAGGACTACAAGTCCCGGGAGTCACTGCGGCCGTTGCCCCCATCATCCCGTGCCAGGAGGCGCTTGAAGTCACCAGCTGGGCACCGCAGTGCGGGAGCCCATTATCGCCACCAGGAGGGGACCACAAGTCCCGGGAGTCACTGCGGCCGTTGCCGCCATCATCCTGCACCAAGAGGTGCTTGAAGTAACCAGCCGGGCCCCGCAGCATTGGAGGCCAGGCTGGGCCAACCCTCTTGGCTGCAAGATCGAGCAAGGGAATCATGTAACCAGCACCACCCAGGTACCCCATTTCCTATTTGGTATCATATTGTCAGATAAAGAGTGGGTATATTTGTCAAGTTAAGTGAGCGGGGTAGGATGGGGAAACGGAGGGCTAAAGGAAGTCTAAACAGTGTGCCTAAACAAGCAAAGAGATCAACAGCAAGCGTCACAGCGAATTGTGTGGCAGATGACATTGACACCCTAATGGAGGAAGTGGAGAGCTTACTAAGTGGCCAGAACATGCCACCTAAAGTGGGCGCCAAAACGGCATCCATCTTCTCGCAAAGCAAATCCAGGAAAAAAACACCAGGTTCCGACTCAACAACCAAGGGCAAAGCAACATGCCAAGTGTACTCTGGTAACACAAACAGTCAAAATCAACAAGACTCTAGCCCAGTTGATCTACCCTCAGCCCAAGGTTGTTCAAACATCATGGTGGAGGGAGTCACATCCCCGAACATAGCATGTTCTAACCGTTTCGATCCCCTTGCCACAAAAGAAGTAATGATCCCCGATGGTTGCAACAAAACCTCTACAGGCTCAGAAATGGAGCCAACTGCTACTGAGATCAAACACAGAAGAGGGAATGCACCGACAGCTGAGAATACTAACGCTCTTCACATCGAACTGAGTGAGCTAAAGTCTAATGTTAAGCACCTAACAGCAGAAGTCCTTGTACTTAGGGGAATTGTAGGGTCCCTGATATATCAGCTCAATAGTGCCCATTTCAGTACGACACGGGGGCAGGGCAGGGGCCAGGACTTGGTTATATGCACATGAACTATCAAAGTAATAACGGGGTGATTCGAGGGGCAGAAAGGAGGGGACGGGGCCCCACCACACATTCCAGGGACCCAAACCATCAGCACCCCATGACAAACAACTCCAATCATCAACTGTGCCATCAAGCCCTACCACCCGCGTGTCCCTTACAAGGGAATACATTTGAACAGTCCACAACGCGCCATAACCTATTTAAAGGGGGATGTCACCAGGGTGGAGTATATGGTCCAGGAGGGGCAAGGGATAAAGAAGGGCCCCTGGAAAAAACACTGGAAGTACTTAATGGTGTAAGAGAGAACCCATATATGAATTTTACACCAAGGGAACATAACTCTATACCCCAACCTGGGAGGCTGGGGTACAGTGAAGGAGAGGTAGACCCCTGGGGAGTGGAAGTCCGGGTAAGATTAGCAGATCCCCCAACGAGGCTAGTAGCAGAATGTTCTTGACAAACGTACCCAAATTAACAAATGATTAAGGATAATCAAGGGATGCCCTGGTCAATAAAGCTATCCATTGTATAAGGCAGGTGAGGCCTTGCCGTTCAATTATAAGACCAGACATACTCAATGCTAAGCGTTGTTCCACAAATAAAGATTCAGATCATATTATACTAGACTTGGCTTCTAGCGATCTAGTAAAGGGGTTAGTTAACTTGGAGCAACGTACACTGCCCCCAAATAAATCGCAGATCTAGCTTAAGTTCACACTCCCAAGTAAAGTCTTGCACATTGATTGGAAGAAGGAGAGCCCTCCAGATAACATCACTAATACCAACTCCCAGGCAGTCTCCGCAAACAGGCCCACCTGACAGGTACTGGATTGTCTCCTCATAGCGCTACGTTAACCTCACCACAGGAAGGCAATCATCAACTTCATCAAAAGAGCCACCAGGGGTTTACATGGCTAACATTGAGAGGGGACAGTCCCCAATCCCAGTCACCTACACATTTGACACCCAATGAGGCGAGGAAACATCAACCAACTAATGAACCCAATAGGAAACTGACTGACTGTTGTCTTGGAATCTTACAGGGCTCAGGTCCAAGATTGCTTGCGAAGACTGGGGGAGGCTGATAGACAGTTAGGACATTTGCCTCTTCCAAGAGACCTGGGCAGTTCATAAAATACATAGAGTGGGATTCACCAACCACAGCATAGAAGCTATTGCATCAAAAAAAGGCCGCCCAGCAGGCGGACTAATAATCTGGACTAAAATCAAAACGGGGATCCATATAAAAAAGCTCGAATTAGACAGCCCCAATCTATTGGCCATGATTATTAAAGACACCAGTACCAACAGGTCAACTTTACTGGTGAATATCTATAATAGGTTTGCTTCTCAACACCAAGACTCACCAACCATCGTACACCTAGATAAATTCCTTGAGGTGGAAAGGGCATCACATTACATAGTCATAGCGGGGGATTTAAATGTAACCTTCAAGCCCCTCGAAGTAACTAAAAGCATTACTGATGAAGAGGATGCAGAACTAGGTATTCCATCGCTGAGTCATGGGAAGCCAGTGAATAACGTGAAAGTAGCTCTCCAAGTAGCCTCCTTCACCTACAAACATGGGTTGAGGGCTGTGAATGGCTGTTCCACCTCTGATCTAATATTACATCATACATATAAGAGGGCGAACTGTAAAACCAGAATAAACTACTTCCTGATCAATGTCCAACTATGGTCAAGCCTAGTGGACATGTGGGTGATAGAGAGACACGATAGTGATCACAATGCTCTCTCTTTGGAACTATTAGAAGCACCTTGTTCTCACCAACCACCAACCTAAATCTCTCAACCGCATTGTTACTAGTAACAACAGAAAGAGGATTAAATGGCCACAAATTGCGAATAGTGTAGAGACCCTGGCACAAATTTACACCATAGTTTGTGATTCCTTGATGATCCTAGACACTAACAGCCCGGAGAAGCAAACAACGGTAGACACATTTAAAGCCCTACTAAACAACATTAATACATTCTTCTATAAAAACCATAGCGGGAGGAAAAAGACCAGGAATAAAACAAACAAGTGGTTTGATGAAAACTGTAAACTAGCACGACAAGCATTGATGGGAGCAATTAAGTCTGAGCAAACACAAGGAGATGATGGACGGACCGCTGAAACTTTTCAGACACTCACCCCCAGTCACAGATCTGGGTTGAATCCATCATCATTCTTTAGCTCACTTCGCCACCCCAGTTCAGACACAGCTATATGCAAATCAGTCTTGACCCTGTGCCTCATGGGAACAGTCCAGCCCGAACTGCCAAGCCATGTCTTCCCTGGACCGGAAGCAAGCATCCTGGGAACGGTTTCGGGCTAACAGCCCTCATCAGCCAGGCTAGCTTGAATCCAGTGGCAAAGTGAGCAAGGGACCCACGTCTGGGCATACCCTGCCAACTTAGGGCAAACAAAGCAAACACAAGGAGATGATGGACAGAGCGCTGAAACTTTTCAGACACTCACCCCCAGTCACAGATCTGGGTTGAATCCATCATCATTCTTGGGCGCAGGGTCAAGACTGATTTGCATATGGCTGGGTCCAAACTGGAATGCCATGGTGAGCAAAAAAACGATGGATTTAGGCCCAGATCTCTGTACTGGGGCGAATGTATGACATTGTTCTGCATTCTGTCCATCAATTGTTCTTTTTGCATTTGTCACCCCGAGTGGGACGGGTATGCCCAGACGTGGGTCCCGTGCTCTCCATGCCACTGGAGTCAAGCTATCCTGGCTGATGAGGGCTGAAAGCCCGAAACCGGTCCTAGGATGCTTGTTTCCAGTCCAGGGAGGACCTGGCCTGGCAGTTCAGGCTGGACTGTTCCCATAGGGCGCAGGGTCAAGACTGATTTGCATATGGCTGGGTCCAAACTGGAATGGCATGATGAGCAAAAACACGATAGATTTAGGCCCAGATCTCTGTACTGGGGTGAATGTATGATATTGTTCTGCATTCTGTCCATCAATTGTTCTTTTAGCAATTAAGTCTGGCCAGAGAGAACTTATAGCCATCAAAAGGAAAGTCTACAAAAACGCACAACACAAGGCACACAGAAACTGGCACTGACTTACTAGCCCAGGCACGCCCTAAAAAGAGCAAAGAATTCTGGCATTTAATCTCGAAAGGTATAAGAAGCTTAGTTGTGGAAGAACATTTTCATATCCTCCCACAGACATGGGAAAAACACTTCTCTGTGGATAGTGGTGTAGCGCCCATAGAGCCTTTTAACCGGGGAGCAGACACTGACAGCCTTTCCTTCACCATAGATGAAACTTTGGAAGCAATTACAACTATACAGTGGGGGAAATCCCCAGGCCTAGACCGAATTCCGGGGGATCTTTACCTCTCTGAACCCCAAATATGAAGTGTCATTCTTACACGTACAATGCCATATTAAAAGGGGTAGAATTACCAGATTCATGGCTGGGTGCCAAGGTCGTCCCCATCCACAAAAAGGAAGACAAAAGTGACCCGGCAAATTACAGGCCCATAAGCCTTATCAATATTGCCCAAAAAATATTCTGTTGACAACTGTTGGAGAGAATCCATGATTGGATAAGGGAGGGGGACTTATTATCACCCCTACCGGCAAGATTCAGAGGGAAGACAAGTGCTATAGATCAGTTGCTTTACTTCCTTCTGATTTTGTGGAAATATGTGACAATCAGGAAAGGCACTTTATACGTGGTATTCGTAGATCTCCGTGCTGCTTTCGATTTAGTGCCAAGGGAAAAACTTTGGACAGCTTTGATCAAACTAGGGATCCCGAAGAAACCTCCTACAAATTATCATGAGACTTCACACAAACAACGACGCCCAAATTAGATGGGAGAATGAAGGTGGGCTAAAAACCGGATTGGGGTGAGTCGCAGAGTGAGGCAAGGATGCGTTCTCGCACCAACCCTCTTCATGCTCTATATAAATGGCTTGATCAAACAGTTAATAGATTGTAGGGGTGATCCCCCCAAGCTTGCAGGCCAAGAGGTGCCTGCGTTACTTTTCGCAGATGACACCCTGCTCATTTCTAGGTCTTCGATGGGGCTCCAAAACCTAGTGGACAAGTTTGGGAGGGGCTGTGAAGATCATGGGCTAGAAATTAATACCCAAAAAACACAATTCATGTTTTTTAATCGTCACAAGTCTTTTAACCGTAGCATAACACTGGGCTCAACCATACTAGAAGAGGTGAAACAATTTGATTACCTAGGGGTGAGGCTCACTAATACACTATCATGGTCACCACAATCACTAAAAAGCCAATTCTCGCTGCAGCACGTGGGGATGGCTTTAACCACAAAATTAAAAAAGTCAACTTATAGACCGTTGACCCCAGCAATCCAAGTATACCAAGCGAAAGGATTAGGGGCCGCACTCTAGGGTGCGGAGTTTTGGGGACACGTCAATGCAGCTGCATTCGAAAAAACTGAGAACAATTAAGTTAGATCAGTGCTGGAGCTTTCCCTGAAATGCACCACTAACACCAATGCGCTTAGATCTGGGCACGAATAGTGTTACTCATGCAATCGCCCTATGGCCCCTAACTTTTTGGATGCGCCTATGGGTGAATGACTCACCATTGCCAATGAAAGAATCACTCCAAGAAATACTATCATTGGACACCAGAGGGTGTTTCCAGTGGTTAAATTACATCAAGCAATGGCTGGGCAAACTTGGCATGAGTGACCTATGGCTATCCCCCCGACACAGGAGAGATGCAGGGGAATTAAGAATCAGATTTCTCAATATTAAAGATAAAATACAGCAAGAAGATTTTTTGAACCGAATAGAGCCACCATTCGCAAAATCACTATATTTAAAATTCAGGTACGGCATTCTTCCAGTTAACAGTTTTGTTAGTAGCTGGAATGGTGTCGATATCCCACCCAGTTGCCCAGGGTCTGAGGCTGTCCTCGAATCAGAAGTACACTTCCTATTCTTTTGTCCCATGTACAAACAAACAAGAAGGACCTGGCTAATCCCAATTTGTCGAATTCTGGCAGCCAATCGCTTAACTGAGATTGTCAGAATTCTGAAAAGCGATAGCACAGAATACTTGGGGGCAGATCTACGTTTCCTGGCGCATCCCTGCAAATCAGCAGGGATGCGCCAGGAAAGATGCCTGACGCAAGTTTACCCTTGCGCCACCACAGATGCGCCGCATTTACAATGCGGCGCATCATGGCGCAACGATAAACAGATGCATGTCGCATCTGCCGGCGTAAGGTTGGCGCAGTGCTGGAGTTGTGTCGCGGGCGCGACGCAACTCCAGCACTGTTCCAACCTGGCCTATCCTCAACATGGTGCGTCATGCCTTACGCCTGCTTCAAGCAGGCGCAAGGTTTTGACGCAGCGGGGTCGGAAAAGTGACTGCGTGAAATCTTGTAGATTTCACTCAGGCACTTTTCCGAGGCGTTCCTGCACCGGAACGCCCACCCTGCGCCGGAACGCCCACATGAAACCTGACGCAGGTTTCATGTGGCGCAGGGCTTTACAACGTGACGCATCTCCCTAGATGCGTCACGTTGTAAATCCCCCGCAGCATGGCGCTAGCTTTACGCCGCCGCTGTGTCACAAAAGTGACGCAACGGCGGCGCAAAAGTGGCACATGGGGCTTGTAAATCTGCCCCACATTCTTTGGCCTGTCCAGATATTTGCTTCATGCATGGACGATACGAAGTAGAATATTAAAATATATAAAATAATTATGCCCAGGTTGCCAGTACGTAAAGTGCAGGGAAGATAAATCAAGTGCATGGATGGGTAACCTTCATGGGACTATAATGGAAGGGAACTATGAAATGTAATGTTTACCATTATTCTGATCAGAATATGCCAGACACCTCAGTGAAGCCAAGTGCAAGTGTTTAAGATATGGCTACTGGACACTGAGAAGCCCACATAAAGCGATGATGGGATTTTAGCAACTGATAATGCTGCTATTGTGCTATTGTGCAGCATTCCGTCCATCATCTTGTGTGTTTTGCATTTCGCCCTAAGTGGGAAGGGTATGCCCAGACGTGGGTCCCGTGCTCACTACGCCACTGGAGTCTAGCTATCCTGGCTGATGAAGGCTGATAGCCTGAAACCGGTCCTAGGATGCTTGATTCCGGTCCAGGGAAGACATGGCTTGGCAGTTCGGTCTGGACTGTTCCCATGAGGCACAGGGTCAAGACTGATTTGCATATGGCTATGTCTGAACTGGGGTGGCGTGGTGAAGCAAAATAACGATGGATTAAACCCAGATCTGTGACTGGGGGTGAATGTTTGCCAATGTGCAGCATTCCGTCCATCATCTTGTGTGTTTTGCATTTCGCCCTAAGTGGGAAGGGTATGCCCAGACGTGGGTCCCGTGCTCACTACGCCACTGGAGTCTAGCTATCCTGGCTGATGAAGGCTGATAGCCTGAAACCGGTCCTAGGATGCTTGATTCCGGTCCAGGGAAGACATGGCTTGGCAGTTCGGTCTGGACTGTTCCCATGAGGCACAGGGTCAAGACTGATTTGCATATGGCTATGTCTGAACTGGGGTGGCGTGGTGAAGCAAAATAACGATGGATTAAACCCAGATCTGTGACTGGGGGTGAATGTTTGCCAATGTGCAGCATTCCGTCCATCATCTTGTGTGTTTTGCATTTCGCCCTAAGTGGGAAGGGTATGCCCAGACGTGGGTCCCGTGCTCACTACGCCACTAGAGTCTAGCTATCCTGGCTGGTGAAGGCTGATAGCCTGAAACCGGTCCTAGGATGCTTGATTCCGGTCCAGGGAAGACATGGCTTGGCAGTTCGGTCTGGACTGTTCCCATGAGGCACAGGGTCAAGACTGATTTGCATATGGCTATGTCTGAACTGGGGTGGCGTGGGGAAGCAAAATAACGATGGATTAAACCCAGATCTGTGACTGGGGGTGAATGTTTGCCAATGTGCAGCATTCCGTCCATCATCTTGTGTGTTTTGCTATTTTTATAACTGACATCTTTTATATACTTGTGACGACAAGATTCAGTTGCGATTTCACTGTACATATTGTAATTTTAGCATGATTCCATCATAGATGTTTTAAATGTATTAGCACTAGGCACTTTATCAATTAATAACACAAGTATGACTGCAAATTCAATGCTATTATAAAGGAAGAGGTATCAGATATAACGCATCCAATAGTATATCTAACTATGAGAATCTGACGCGAAGTCTGTTTTTATTTCCTCTCCCTCTTCACCTCCTTCTCTAAAAATGCTCTTGTTAAAAATGTACTGTAAATTGATGTGCTTTTATGGTTTTTATGATGAAATCGAATAAAGATACTTATCTATCTATCTATCTATCTATCTATCTATCTATCTATCTATCTATCTATCTATCTATCTATCTATCTATCTATCTATACTAATAAGGAGATCAGAGGGGAGCCCGGAAATATATGAGTAGGCAGTATAAACAGGCTATACATCCTGAAAGAAAGAAGATCAAGACCTGGTTAACAGATAAAGATCTACCAAGGTTAACAAGGGCACAAGTTAATACATTAAGTCTAGAGATTACAGAGGAGGAGATAAAGACCCAGTGTACAATTATAAAAGGGGGTAAGGCATCGGGCCCCGATGGACTCTCTTCTGAGGTATTTACGGCAATTATGGGGAAACAAATCCCCACATTGTTGGTGCTGTTTAATGCAATATACATGAAAGGAGAAAAAGCCCCAGCCTCTTGGTCGGCGGCTACTATAGACTTGGGGGCCGATTCCGATTCAGGCCGGAAAACGTACCGACCGACTCGGTACGGGAATGTAGTCCGACTGACACGTACCGGCGCAGTCCGATCCGCGTAGTACGATGCTATGCATGTGAATTACGACCGACTCGTACGGAACACAAGCCGAACGACCGAACCGCACGGAAAGCAGCCATCCGGCCGGAAAATCTACGCGAATCGAACCGACCGACACGCACCAGGAATGAACCCGGCAGATACGTACCCGCGAACTCCGATCCGCGCAGTACGATGCAATGCGTGTAAAACCAGACCGAGTCGCACGGAGCTCAAGCCGTACGACCGACACGCATAGAAAACAGGGAGCCGAAGCAACCCAATACTCCGCGACCGACGCGTACGCCGCACAAGAAACCCAGCAGAAAGACAACGTGAAAGACTCGGAGAAGCTCGCACGAGACAACTGCAGCGTCCGACTCGGTCAGAAGAACGTCTCCTACATGCCCAAAAAATACAAAGGAAAAAATACAAAAAAAAATCACAAACAAGCAATGACAAAGTCAATAAATAGTGGGGAAAAAAAACATGGAACAAAGACACACCCACAACTCCACCCATATAAAGGCCACAAATCCTTACCATGATCCTTTGCAAATTCAACTGACCTGCCAGCACAGAACACCATCAGACAGCAACCACAGACACACTCACAACTCATCCATCACACAAGCCACACACCATTAGCACTTCCCTAATAGTACCCTCACATACACCCAGCAAAACTGACACTCACCCACCCTCACTTGCACACTCACACACACATCAATCCCCACCACCACCCATCACCATGCCCCCAAAGAAGAATCCAAAGTTCCTAGACAGTGAATTGGAAGTCCTGGTAGATGAAATCCTAAGAGTAGAGCCACAGTTATTTGGTACATTGGTCCAACAGACCCCCATGTCGCAGAAAACCAAGATGTGGGAGAGGATCGTCGACAGGGTGAACGCACAATCACCATGTTTGCGCACAAAGGAAGACATCCAGAACAGGTGGTATGACGTGCGCCGGAGGGTCAAGGACCTACTCAAGAAGGAATACGCCTTGAGTCATCGCACCGGCAGTGGCCCTCCTGCCAAACCGGTATACCTCAGGTCCTGGGAGGAGAAGGCGCGGGCCATCCTACCACCAGAGAGCGTACATGGACTATCAGACATCCCAGAGCCTGGTGAGTACACAACCAATATACCCAATATTGTGTGACAATACACACACATCACTGTCAAGGGGATAGTGAAACCATGCACCGTTAGCAAAGCCACAGTAACCAAAAGATAATCATCCCAAGATGTGTATGCTAGTCAGACAAACACAATACCTGCCATCTCATAGTGATATGTAACTGTGTCATGACATGTACAAACCTAACAACAAATAGAGCAAGGTAGTGGCACAAATCTAACCAACAAACACTGTCAGACATTTTGCCACCACTAGAACACCACCTCACAGGGAAGCTGACTGAAAGGAAGGAATTGTGTGTATGCTGGTGAAGTGAGTGTAGCCAATAGCATGATGGGAGTTGTAGTCACAGATATTGGTCACCCTCACAATTGGCCCATCAACACCACTCTGAACCATGTTCACATCACAGGGAGTGGAAAAGAACTGACAAGATGGCTGACACTGGGTACTGCTGTGGGGAGAACAAGCCCCTGGTGGGTGTTGTGCTCAAAACAACAGCAGGACACTACTGACTGACATCCTGAAAGCCAACTTGCACTCCCTGCAATGGAAGCACGTTCTATGGTGGGATATCTGGCTGGGTGGGAAGGAGGACTGACAACTCTGACCAAAGTTACCAGCAGCTTTTCTCACACACCCCCTTAACACAAACTCCACACAACTCACCTGGGAGAATGCATTGCCTCACACTCTAATTAAATATCCCACAAAGAACTACCACACTGGGTTATGCTGTGTGAAGCACTGGGACACTTTTGGGACTTGTAGCCAAACAAACGCCAGGACAACACTGTCAGCCATCCTGTCAGCACAGGCACACTACCCCACAGGGAAGCAGAGTCAAAAGGAAGGAAGTATGGGCATGCTGGGAAGGGGGGTGTAGGCAATAGCATGATGGGAGTGGTAGTCACAGCTCAACATCCCCCACCCGCATTGCCCGGCAAGCTCACACTGAAGCATGCACACCTCACAGGGAGTGAAAAGCCACTTCAAAGATGTCTGACAATGGTGCTCTGTTGTGGGGAGCACAAGGCCCTGCTGGGAACTGTGCACCAACAAACAACAGGACCACACTGTCAGCCATCTTGCCATTGCTGTCACACTCACACACAGTGAAGTCGACTCAAAAGGAAGGAAGTATGGGCATGCTGGGAAGGGGGGTGTAGGCAATAGCATGATGGGAGTGGTAGTCACAGCTCAACATCCCCCACCCGCATGGCCCGGCAAGCTCACACTGAAGCATGCACACCTCACAGGGAGTGAAAAGCCACTTCCAAGATGTCTGACAATGGTGCTCTGTTGTCGGGAGCACAAGGCCCTGCTGGGAACTGTGCACCAACAAACAACAGGACCACACTGTCAGCCATCTTGCCATTGCTGTCACACTCACACACAGTGAAGTCGACTCAAAAGGAAGGAAGTATGGGCATGCTGGGAAGGGGGGTGTAGGCAATAGCATGATGGGAGTAGTAGTCACAGCTCAACATCCCCCACCCGCATGGCCCGGCAAGCTCACACTGAAGCATGCACACCTCACAGGGAGTGAAAAGCCACTTCAAAGATGTCTGACAATGGTGCTCTGTTGTGGGGAGCACAAGGCCCTGCTGGGAACTGTGCACCAACCAACAACAGGACACCACTGACTGCCATCCTGAGAGTTAACCTGCACCCACTGCAAGGGTGGCATGCTTCATGGTGGGATAACTGGGCTGGGGGAGAAGGAGGTCCGGATGTCAACCAAATACCACCAATGCTGGCCATACACACACCTACTCTGCAAAAACACATTGCACATGTGGGACCAGTCACTCCCAAAGTAAAAACCCTGGCAAGATGGCTGACACATGGGCATGAGAAATGATGTGCCTGCAATTCACACCCATGCACTGGCCAACCCAAACACGTACACACTCATAGCCATTGCAACTCTATGTTTACACACACTGTCAGGGGATGCAGGGTCCATGGGTGCCCCCTGGCCTGGCTGTGAAGGTGTGACTTGCAGATGACAACTGTGGAGAATCAGACAAACTACATAGCACAAAACACACAGAAAGTCACAGAGACATCATTGACAGGGGACACCTGACAGTGAATGCAATGGACACATCAATATACCGGACACTGTACCATGGTGCCAGACACACAAGTTGCGGTTGTGATCTGCATTCCACTCCCACATCGTTCGGCAACATATGCATCCTTCACACAACACACCACTCACTGTCATAGACACTGTAGACACAAGCACCAAGCTGGACTGCATTTGAGGAGACATGCTACTCACAGCAGCAGAACTGCAACACACACCACTGGCCATCACTGTCATGACAATGGAAAAGCCAGAGAGCTGCCGTGCCCAGTCCTTATCACCAGGGAGGACATTGACAAGATTAATCACGTTT
The DNA here is from genome assembly GCA_963921515.1 of Calotriton arnoldi. Classification (NCBI taxonomy): domain Eukaryota; kingdom Metazoa; phylum Chordata; class Amphibia; order Caudata; family Salamandridae; genus Calotriton; species Calotriton arnoldi. The sequence continues at coordinate 165,336 of CAWUFW010016706.1, read as the reverse complement.
GCACGTACAAAACTCAGAAACAACATCATTAGCTACGTTAACAACATCACTTGTATGAAATGAGACGTGAACTAGGAACCCAGACAACAACACAGATACTCCCAAGAGATCCCAGGCATACCGGACTGTGACCATGTTGTCCAGACACACCAATGTGACGCACAAAGACTGGCAAAAACTGCCATCACACATGTCCCAATCTTGAAAGATATCCTAAGTGGAATTGCACGTATGTCCCTGTTAAAGGACAAATGTGGACAAGGATGACACACCTGTGTCAGGCACGTGATGGCCCTTGAGTAGCAATGGCCATGTACAGCCAAACTATACATGAGCTGGTCATGCACACACCTCAACAGTCACATTGAAATGCTTCAGGTTGGCAGGACAATGTGCTACAACAATATCAACCTCTGGCTGTGACAACTTAGCACAATGCAATGTACAGGCACGCATCCAGATGTACAGTCACAACTGTCATGTGTTTGAACCATTGATGCCTGTAGAAACATAACATACATTGTGTGTCTCTTCCAAACACAGGTGATGATGGGGACACAGCAGCAGATGATGAGGAGTCCCTGTCCCAGGCTCCGGTGGCCCCTGAGCTCTCTGGTGTGGAACAGCCTCTGCCCTCCTCGGATGGCGAAGACCTACCTGGCCCCTCCGGTGTGAGTCATCATGCAGCACCAGCAGGACCACCATCTGCACCCCTGCACCCACTCCTCCAACATCTGCCAACACACAGACCACCCCCGCCGACACGGACAGACCAAGGACACTGAATGACAACAGCACAGGGACCCCGGCCCCCGGGAAGCAATGGACAACAACCCCAGTACCAACCCCCAAGGGGGCCTAGGGTCACCTGTGCGTGCCACCACAGGTCCTGCACGTGTGGCCAGGGGTGGTGGGAGGGGTGGTAGGCAGAGGTCGCTGTTTGCAGAGGGGTCTGGACTACATGATGACCCACAACTGGTACGCATTGCAGATGCGTACCAGAATAGCACCGGAGAGGTCACCCAGGTAGTGGGGATCCTCAAGGACATTCCACAGCAGCAGGCTGCCCATCATGCCCGCTTGGACTCCCACATGTCCCGTGTGGAGACACACATGTCTGGCATGGAGTCCAAGTGGGACACATTGGAAGAACTGACAGCGGTGCAGAGGGACATATTGACATGCCTCCGCCAGATTAGCACCAACATGTCCACACCTCCCTGTGTGCCCACAACATCTGGTGCCGCAACAACCTCAACTGCCACAGGGAGGGAGGATGACTCTGGTGGAGAGTCCTCTGCACCGCAGCGGCCTGCACGTGAGGGTCCCCCCAGAAAGAAGAGGGGTCATCCGAGGAAGGACAACTGAGAGGCAGATGGCCATGTACATCCCCCAGGAACCCAACACCTGTTCTGGAAATTCTCCTTTGTGTGCAAACTGTTCACCCTGTCGAATGCAACCCAACTCTCCCACATGACATGGGGAGTTTAAGTTGGACTAATGTATAAGATGACTGTGGACTTTACTCAGGACATTTCTGCTACCAACACTTCCAACTCATCTGTGAACTTTGGATTCCAATCCCAATGTACAGCACCCACCATCCTGTGCACTATCCTCACACATGTATGTAAATAAACTCACTAATACACCATACTTGCCTCTGTTGTGATTCCAACGTGGTATTTTGTCATGGAGATGATGATCTGCTAAATGACACTGTGCATGCTAACTGCTACAGCAATTCCAACACCGTCATGTGAGTCATGGTGACGTGACACATATGAGGGAGACACACCACTAGGGCAACACAACACATACACACCAGGGCCATCTGACTCATCACCTACACTGATGTTGCCAGGAAATACAGTGGAATGCACAGACACCACACCTATTCAGAGTCTGTGTTAACTAGCCCACAGGTGCAGTAAGCAAATGTCAGTCAGATGTGTGACCACAGACAACGCACATCCCAAAGTGAAGCACAGGTTTATTACACATTTGCAACATGTTGTTTCCACTACAGATGCAAGGTAATCCCACGTGGCAGTGGCCACACAGTCAACAAGTGTTGAAGAAATAAAGTCCAGGGGTGTGTGGCACATCACCTGAAGGGAAATGACTGCTTCCACCCTGGAAGTTGAATCATGGTGTCGGGGGATCACAGTTGACCAAACAACTCTGAAAGTACCCTGTGAAGGACAGACATGACACACAGTCAAAAGCACTGAAGAACAGGACAGAACTGCAATACTCATGCCCAATACATGTCACAAGATACCTACACAAAACCAAGTTAGCATGTCAACACTGTTGGGGAGTACAGACTACCTGTAAGGACACATCGCTGCACGCATCCAGTCAAGTAGCACATGGCCACACTCAAACAGCAACAGAGCACCACCAACACATATCGGGCCTGATTCACAGAACTAACTTACGTCAAATACGTAAACGTAAACGTAAACGTAAAGTTAGTACTTTTTAGGTATTCACAGAATACACTTACTCATTTTGGTATTCACAGAATGAACTTACTCATTTCGGTATTCACAGAAGTTAGTAGTCCTAAAGTTAGGACTACTAACTTCTGTGAATACCGAAATGAGTAAGTTCATTCTGTGAATACCAAAATGAGTAAGTGTATTCTGTGAATACCTAAAAGTACTAACTTTACGTTTACGTTTACGTATTTGACGTAAGTTAGTTCTGTGAATCAGGCCCATCATGCAAACTCAAATCATTGACATAACATCTCTGTATACTCACATTCAGCTGAAGAAGTTGGTGATGAGCTGTGTGCGGACATCACCCTCATCATCATCATCACTGGCTTCGTGGCCCAGGCCAGGATCCTCCACAGGTGGCGGATGTTGGTCATCGTCATCCAGGATGAGAGGCAACTCCTTCCGCACTGCCAGGTTGTGTAGCATGCAGCAGACGATGAAAATCTTGCACACCTTTGCAGGGGCATATGGGAGGGCCCCTCCTGTCTTGTCCAGGCAGCGAAAGCGGCTCTTCAGGAGACCAAATGTCCGCTCGATCACTCTCCTGGTCCGACCATGTGGCGCATCTGGGCTGGTGTCACAGGGTTCCTGAGGGGTGTCAGCAACCACGGCATGTTGGGGTATCCGGAGTCACCTACATACAGACAATTGCACATTAGCTGAGTTGGAAAAGAGGGTGGAATACAACATTGCAGTACACACACAATGGTACAAAGTCAGTACACACCGACAAGCCAGGCACGCTGGTTCTGCATCTGTGACATCATCCTCGGGATGCGACTACTCCTCATCACGTAGGCATCGTGTGCAGAACCGGGGAAACGTGCACACACATGTGAGATGCTCATATCTGCAAGACATACCACCAGAGCATTGATAGAATGGAAAATGTTCCTGTTCCTATATGCCTACTCGTGTGCCTGTGGTAGTACCAAAGCCACATGTGTCCCATCAATGGAGCCGATGACATGTGGCATCTTCCCCAGGGCATAGAAGTCACTCTTGACGTCAGTGAGTTGTTGACGTTTAGGGAAATAGATGTACTGGTTCAAGTATGTTAACATTGCCTCCAAAACATCGCGTAGCACACGGCTGAACATGGTCTGTGACATCCCACCAGCAGACGCCACAGTGTGTTGAAAGGTACCGGTGGCAAAGAAGTGTAGGGCTGCCATCACCTTCACCTTGGGGGTCAGCGCTGTGGGGTATGGCCGGCCAGGTAGCAAATGTGGGGCCAACCGCCCCGCCAAATCCTCAATCAGCGGCCTGCTGAAGCGGTACCGTCGGATGCAGTCACGTTCCACCATGGTTGCAAGGTCAGGGAATGGTCTATGGACAGCTGGTGCCCTGCAGTACATAGGTGAACAAAGAAAGATTGTCAGTCACCCCACATATGTGGCATTGACCATACTAAATATCACATGATACATCATTACGAGACACAAGTACTTGATGTGTGTGCCGTTCTGTATGGACATATATGGCACCTACATGGCCATCATCTAACATCTCAGTTCAACATGTGTTGACAACAAGTTCCAGGTTGTGCTATGGGAAATCATTAGGCTGTGTCACAGTACCCATGTACTGCTGTCACGTTCCAAACACACACCACAGTGACAAGTGAGGACAGATGTGCCCCAGGCATCACAGCTCTTTGACAGGTAGATTCCCAGGGACCCTGTATTGCCACATGGACACTGGCATGACATGGCGTATCATGTACACGCCAGCAAAACAACCATGACTCCCACAGGTAGTGGCCCCTGTTGCCTCTGCAGGACAGACATGGACGTCTGTGACACACACACGCACAACATCAAAGTCGATGCACAAACAACGTGGATGTGGAGACTGTCTCCCATTGTGCACATGGAATCAGAGACATCTGGAACACAACATGCACACAGACTGTGGAGGGCCATCACAATTGTGGCAATGGGTCACCCTGTGACGTACATACCATCCCACATGGGACTCAGGGTGTATGTGACATAACATACACATATACAACCTGGAAATGTGACCATGCCACATGCTCTGAACTGAACAGTTGCACATCACAGTGGTCATGTGCACAACACACAAAGGATTCTGTCCCCATGAACACGTGCACAGCATGGGAGTGGCTGCCCCCAAGTGCCACCCAACAAACCACATGTTGACCCCCATACACACACAGGTAATGCAGCCTTACATGCCTTAGGATACAGTGTGGACAGGCTGTGGTGTTGTAGGTGTGCCCCTGAGTCCCTGGCAAGTAATTGTGGCTGGCATACGTTCACCTGTGACAACCATGGTGACATATGCGAGTGACTTGTACAGGGACGCGTCGTACAGCAATGGACCGATCGGTGCGCACGCATTGGCCATGGCTTATGATGTTGACGGATGCGTGTTGTGTTTCGAAATACGCGTCGTACAGCAATGGACCGATCGGTGTGCACGCATTGGCCATTGCATATGATGTTGACGGATGCGTGTTGTGTTTCGAAATACGCGTCATACAGCAATGGACCGATCGGTGCGCATGCATTGGCCATTGCATATGATGTTGACGGATGCGTGTTGTGTGACGTAATACGCGTCGTACAGCAATGGTCCGATCGGTGCGCACGCATTGGCCATTGCATATGATGTTGACGGATGCGTGTTGTGTGACTTAATACACGTCGTACAGCAATGGTCCGATCGGTGCGCACGCATTGGCCATTGCATATGATGTTGACGGATGCATGTTGTGTGACGTAATACGCGTCGTACAGCAATGGTCCGATCGGTGCGCACGCATTGGCCATTGCATATGATGTTGACGGATGCGTGTTGTGTGACGTAATACGCGTCGTACAGCAATGGAACGATCCATGCGCACGCATTGGCTATGGACTGACATGGTAACGGACGCGTATTCGAAGCTTTTGCGAGTCGGATGCAGTGAATTCAGTTGGCCACCCACAAAAATGTTGCAAATTCATGGGTGTCACCAAGTTGAAATTTTGAAGGATGCTGTAGGAGTGTATTAGTGGTGCAATTCCATGGATTGGCCAGATTCAGAAGATGCAAACGACTTGGACCTATCACATTGGACACATGGGACAGTATCTGCCTCTGCAGCACACATATAATGCTGGCTGTTCCCCTGAGAGCTCACTTGCCTGCACTACATGCTCCAGGACGACATCTGCCACCACCACTGCTGCTGTCTCTGCATCCTCTGGCTACTGCAATGGCACGTACTGTGGAGAGAGCCCCAGCCTTCCGCACTGAGGAGAACCAGGCCCTGCTGGACAGCCTCCTTCCACAGTACAGCAAGTTGTAAGGGAAACCAGGGGAGCAGGTGAGTGTGCTGTCCACTGCCTTACTAATTGTGCATGTTGTCTGACTAGCAAGACTTACAGTGTGTACACCAGTGGCTTGCATGCTCACTGAGTAGTTGTCACCCCCCAAAGTGTGTAGTTACATGCACTAAACAGGTATAGTGCAGTAACAGTGCATTCCAACAAGGTTTTACTTCCCAGGCAATGATACCATTTAGTAACTGCTGGACAACTGTTCATAGCCATAGTTGCACTACCTGTGTACATCATATACCCCTGTGATTGAGACATGTATATCCAACTGTGTGATGCACGGATATGTTGCATGTGTAGTAATGGCCTTTTCACTTTGTCATCCTCACAGGTTGATGCCCACCAGAAGCAGGACATCTGGCTGACCATCGCCCGGGCAGTACGATCTGTGGGGGTCTACAGGCGCAGGATCCGCAACTGCCAGAAGAGGTGGCAGGACCTTCGTGGCTGGACCCGGAGGATCGCAAGGGTCCAGCTGAAGCTGTCGCCTCCTCGCAGGAGGGGCGGACACCGGACCCTGACCCCCCCACATGCTCCAGATTCTGGCGGTGGTGTTCCCTGACCTGGATGGGCAGCTGAAGGCCAGACAGCAGCAAGGAGGGGGTAAGTGCTAGCCTTTTCTGGGTACTATGACTAACATGCTCTATGCACTCCTTTAGCCTGGTTCCACTTCCACAGTACGACTGTCTTGTCGTCCTGGACTCATGTCCCTCACTTGTGTCATGCCCCCTCCTCATCTGATACACAGGTGTGGCCCTTACAGTCTGTGACTTAGGTCACTTGGGTACTGTGTACTTGCAGTTACCTGTGGTTCAAGTTGGGGACAGCATCAGTTACAGGAACTTTGTTGTGGGCTGCATGGGTGGTACAATTGCTCACACAATGCCTGTGATCTGACATGTACTCTGGGTATGGCTTTAATATGTGTTCCAATTGCTGCTCTGACTCACCACATGTCTGGGGTATGTGCCACACACCCATGCTGCTGCAGAGACCAAGGTAGGAGCCTTAGAAGTATGTACATTATGTGTGTGACACATGCATAGCCACCTGCCTAGTGTTCAGGGTAATACCATGTTGCACATGGACCAGGACTGTAATGCCTACTCCGGACATCGAAGGCACTCTGTTCTCCCACTCCCGTGTGTCAGCATACATATTGGGCATTGTGAAGAGTGCACTCAGGTGTCTGCCTCTGTGTCACCGTGGTGTGGCCTTGCTTTTTGGACTCCTGGAGCGTTTAACAATTTGGGGTGGCCAGCCATCTGAGTTGTGACTATAGGATCTGCACATTGGTTAATGCATAGGTCTCTTATCCCTTGACTGTGCACAATGGTGTATGAAACATTGAGGTGCAGGCAGCTTTGGTTCATTCTCATCAGACGGTGAAGTGCTCATGTGTATGGATTTGTGTTTGCAGTCACTCAAATGTCTCATTTGAATGACGTGGGATCATCTTAGTCCTCATGATGTGGGTGGCCAGGGGTGCACATGTGCACCTGTCAGCTACAGGGTTTGCATTCCCAACACTTCCATGATTGTGACACAGTGCAGACTGGTGTTGTGTGTATGCACTGCCCCTGTGACAGGAGACAGTTATGACTGACTTGGCAGACAGGCCTGTGCCATGACATTCAACTTGCAAAGTGGGATCCAGCAGTAGTGTGATATGTCCTGCATGCACACCATTGTCGCATTGTCTATCAGGACATAAGGACATCATTGTGTCTGGTGATGGAACCAAAACCCGCATATCGACAGAGACTCTGCCCATCACTTTTCCTGACACATGTACTGAGTCAGTGGCAGGAGATGGCATGTGTTTGGAGTGACACATTTCCATATGTTCTCTTGGATGTCCAACTACTGTGTATGTGGTGCATGTGTGCACATATGATTAGTCGCATACAACAGGCACCAGACAGATGGGTGCATGGACAGGTAGGACATGAGTGGCATGAATGACTGTCAGGCAGACAATGGGCTTCTTCAAATCAGGATCAGCACTTATTGCAATGTCTAGCAAATGATGGCAGGGCTTGCTCTGTGATGTGCTGTACTTACTGTGGTGTGTGTGGTCAGTACAGGTGACTAATGTTGCTCTGTTTATCCTGATTGTTTGCAGATACATCCACGGCCACAGGAGGAGACAGCTCCACGGACCAAGAGGAGCGGCAGAGCCAGACTGGGTCCACTGCAGAGGAGACCGAGGGACCCAGTGGCACGGAGGGTGAGGGGAGCCACACTGAGGAGACCTCAGCTACGACCACCTCGGCTGAGGTACACAGCACTTCCAGTGAGGACTCCCTTGTGGAGGCGGGTGTCAGCAGACCACAGACAGAATCGAGCAATTCTGTCCCCGCCACCACCACCATCTCCACCCTCCCATCTGCTCCCATCCCACATGTCCGTGGAGGCTCCCGTGTAGGGGAGCGTGTCTCCTTCATGCCAGGCACCGCACCCCTGCCTCTGTCTCCCCTGCTGCCCTGAGTGTAGAGTCTGTGGACTTGCTGAAACAGATCCATGTAGGGCAGACATCAATGCTGAGTGTCCTCTATGCACACACGGGTCTGTTGACACAACTGGTGTCATTCATGGAGGGCATGTCATCTGGCATGTCTGCCCTACAGCGGACCAATCAGTCCATGGCCTCCTCACTGACGGCAGCAGTGTCCCTCCTGCAACAGTCCCTCACCCCTCCTACCTCTGCCCCATCCACAATGCCCAGCACCCTACCTGTCCCAAGCACACACACACCGGCACAGGCACGCACCAGCACAGACACAAGCAGCACACAGACACACACGCCAAAATCCAGACGCACAGGCACGCACAGTCAGGGGACTGATACCTCACTCACAGGGGATGGGGCCCAGACACACACACACGCATCCACGAGCACTCCGCAGTCCTCAGTTACCTCTCCCTCCAAAACCCCTTCCCTTGCCTCACCTGCAACCCCCCCCTCCCAGAAGCTCTTCCTCTGTGAGCTTGGCCTCTTCCCCACAGATCCATCTGACCCAACGTACAGGCGGAAGAGGCCACCACCACACACAGAGGGGAGTGCCCCTCACACCCGGACACCCTCCCCCAGGCACAGGCAGACTGAGGACCCCATTAGGAAGTCCCCCTGGACCAGGAAGGGCAAGACCCCACCACCACCACCACGCAGCTCCACCACACAGTCTCTCTCCTCCATCCCCCAGGCCACCACTCCACAGGTTCCCCCGCCACACCCTGCCCCAGGTTCCCCCACACACCAATACCGCATCCCCAAACTGCTTAGGCCCTCCCCCCTACCACTTGCTCTTCCACCCCCAACCCAGACGCTCGGCCTGTTTGCGCCACTGGTGTGGAGACAGGGTCCCCCCCTCTGTCCTGCCCACCTCATCTGCCCCCCCTTCCACTCCCTTGGAGTTATGCACTGCAGTGGAGTCCACAACCACCCCGTCTGACTTGGGCACTGCAGTGGGGACCCAGTCCACTCCATCTGACCGGCCCACTGCAGTGGTGCCAGCACCCACACCATCTGACTTGTGCCCTACAGTGGTGCCAGCCCCCACTGAGTCAGACACCTCCACTGCAGTTGCCGGTGACACTCCTGCACCCACCACCCCTTCCTGCCTCCTTCTGGCATCCCCTGATCCTGTCCCTGCGGTGCCTGGCCTGCCCCTTGTATGCCCCTCCGAGGGGGATGTCCCCTGTCCGTACCAGTGCAGGCAAGCAATGGGTGACAAGTTGTCACATGTCACCCTGTTCGGACTGTGAATGTGGACTGGCCATTGGCTTTAGTTTCTTTTGGACTTCCAATTTTTCATTCACATTGGCTGAATAAAGCGTCTTTTTGTTTACTAGTGGTTTTGCTTTTGTTGTACATGATGTAGATGAGTATCATCATGCATTTGCTGTTGTAATAGTGTTCAGATCAGGAAAATGAAGTGTTGCTGTGATGGACTCCATGTGGTCCATGGGATATGTGTGATAATCTAGTCTGGATCCATAGCATCCTTTGCTGCCGTCTGAGGGTGTAATGTTCAGCATTTGACACAGGGATGTATGTTTTGCATTTGTAATTTAACATCTGTGGCTTACACTCATGCACATCTGGTGGGCTTACACTGTTCAATGTTTCTATTTCCCTGACTGTGTGCCCATCTCCACTGGACTTGCAGTTTAGCACATCAATGTTGAAGGACTCATCTGTGTATACAGTGCAACTTGCTTGACACGTGTTTTGGGTATATGTAGATGACTGTAGTGACACTCCCGTACCCAGGCTGATGTGAGCAGAGCCTTCAGTGTGTTGTAATTGTTGACTCACTGACCGAGTGTTCTGCTGACATGTTTGAGTCGTGCACAGACAAGGTTTGGCACAGCGGACCTTCCACAGGAGTGGAGTGCCCTCATGGCAGTGTGTAATCCTGTGACATTGCCTGGGCCCGTGTTGTGTGTTGTGTAAGCATGTCTGTGTGTGTTCCCTTCCCTTTTCCTACACAGGCTGTGTCCCTATGGATGTTCCTGTTTGTGATGCTTGCTGAGTTGTCCTGTGTTCATCCAGCATCTTGGACCTGGTTTCTCCGTGATGTGGGTGCATGGCAAACTAATATTCATCAGGTTGTCATCCCTAGTTGTCTTTGTTGTCAGGGCTGGGGATGTGGGCAAACGCTCATGGGACACAGTCAGGATTCCCCTTGGCACTTGTTGGTTACACAAGTCATGTAATTTACAGTTTGTGGTAGCTTTCAGTGATTGTGACACGTTGTGTGTGTGACTGCTGCCACTCCTCAGGGTCAGAGCTGCAATGATTGGGGTGGATTTCACGTCATGCCCATGTACCGCGTACTGTGCAGTGTGTCAGACATTCACGAGTCTTGTTGACTGGCCAGGTGTGATGGGTTTCTGCACCTTAGTTCCCACAACCACCCCTGGGATTGTCATGGGTGCATGTGCAATGTCACCAGTCCATGTGAGCTTCACTGCTGCACATTGGTGGAGATCAAGGTGTGTGGTGTTGAGTGTGTGCAAATGTGAGTTGTTGCACGGCTAGACCCCTACCTCCATATTGGCCTTGGCTGACAGGCCGTGCTGATTGATTTGTGCTTGTGTAGGTGTGATGGTAGTTTGTTGCTCAGGACACATGGCTGTGGTTCACAGTGTGAACGACATCTACCTTTGTCATCACAGTGGGATTTTCATGCAGGCTAGTGTCACCACAATGTGGGGTCCCTGGGGGTAGTGCTGTGGTGGGTCTGTCTCTTGCTGTGTTAGTTGCTGTTCCTACAAGCTTGTGTGACATGTGTAATTTGGGCTCCCTCTCATCTAACAATGCCTGATTGCCCACATAGGGGAATCCGATCCATGAGTTACTTTTGTATGGCACTGTATACACATCTGTGTAATTGGAATTCAGGCCTCCTCATGTGTTGTGTGGTTGCCTGGGGACACTGGCACACCCCCCATCACCTGTTGTGTTTGATATGCAGTGTGAGGCTGCCTGTTTGTGTTTGTGCATCTGCACCACTGCATTGGCATATCTTTAGTGTGCCATTGCCTGTATATTGTTTGGAGGATTTCCCATGCTGTCCCTGGGACTCCTAGGTCATCAGTCAGCACAATAATCATGGTTTGTATGTCCCATTGCTGCCATGGTATGGTATTTGTTCACCTCACATCTACAGTCTCCACAGGATATCTACATTTGTGTGTCCATTAGTGCAGATATGTGGGTCTGCATTATGATGGTCACTTCTGGCATTGTGTAATTGATAAATGGAGACAATGTCAGTCCCAAGGGTGATGTTTGTCTGCACATGGCCAAAGGTATGTTTTATTTGCACTGCACTGTTTGCCTCACCCAATCTATGTTGCTATGGGACACAACCACTACTTTGCCACTGATGTGTTTGTTGTTCTGTGACCAGGAATCATCCATGCTGTTTGGCAGTTGCAGCTTTTTCCATGACAACACTTACCTTTTGGTCACTGTGATGATGGGGGTTTAGACCCCATTGCCACAATGTTCAAAATGTGCTTCAGCTATGGACCCCACACTTACCTTTTGGTCACTGTGATGATGGGGGTTTAGACCCCATTCCCACAGTGGTCATGGTCTGCTTGCATTGTGAAGACCACACTCATTTTTGTGTGACACATGTGATAGGGGGTCACATTGTATGTTCAATGTCATGTTCAGTGTTGTAGGCATTTGACACAGGCTACACACTCTTGTTATGATGTTGGGGGGATGTCTTTTGCTGACATTCCTTATGTTGGAGTATGCTGGTTGTGTCATGCATTACCCATCCTATGAGTGGGGATGGTAGTAGTGGTAGGCATCCAGGCCCCCAATAGTAGGGGTGGTGGTAGTGGTAGGCATCCATCCCCCCATGAGTAGGGGTGATGGTAGTGGTAGGCATCCATCCCCCCATGAGTAGGGGTGGTGGTAGTGACAGGCATCCAGCCCCCCATGAGTAGGGGTGGTGGTAGTGGTAGGCATCCATCCCCCTATGAGTGGGGATGGTAGTAGTGACAGGCATCCAGGCCCCCATGAGTAGGGGTGGTGGTAGTGACAGGCATCCAGGCCCCCATGAGTAGGGGTGGTGGTAGTGACAGGCATCTAGCCCCCATGAGTAGGGGTGGTGGTAGTGACAGGCATCCAGCCCCCATGAGTAGGGGTGGTGGTAGTGGTAGGCATCCATCCCCCTATGAGTGGGGATGGTAGTAGTGACAGGCATCCAGCCCCCATGAGTAGGGGTGGTGGTAGTGGTAGGCATCCATCCCCCTATGAGTGGGGATGGTAGTAGTGACAGGCATCCAGGCCCCATGAGTAGGGGTGGTGGTAGTGGTAGGCATCCATCCCCCTATGAGTGGGGATGGTAGTAGTGACAGGCATCCAGCCCCCATGAGTAGGGGTGGTGGTTGTGGTAGGCATCCATCCCCCTATGAGTGGGGATGGTAGTAGTGACAGGCATCCAGGCCCCCATGAGTAGGGGTGGTGGTAGTGACAGGCATCCAGGCCCCCATGAGTAGGGGTGGTGGTAGTGACAGGCATCCAGGCCCCCATGAGTAGGAGTGATGGTAGTGACAGGCATCCAGCCCCCCATGAGTAGGGGTGGTGGTAGTGGTAGGCATCCATCCCCCTATGAGTGGGGATGATAGTAGTGACAGGCATCCAGGCCCCCATGAGTAGGGGTGGTGGTAGTGGTAGGCATCCATCCCCCTATGAGTGGGGATGGTAGTAGTGACAGGCATCCAGCCCCCCATGAGTAGGGGTGGTGGTAGCCGTCAGGCCCCTATGGGTGTGTATGGCATTGGTGATGGCCATCCCGCCCCTATGGTTCTGCTGTTGCTAGTGTACATCATTTCTGCATCCCTATGTGTGTGTGACATATGTCGGGTATGTGTCGTTTGTTTGTGTAGTGGGTGTCTGACTTACCGTCTGCGCCGTACGCGTCCGTACCGGTTCCTGTAATAGATGTACAGTATTGGTAGGACCTGCGCGATGGGATTCATGGTTGGTTCGTCTCGTTAGGGTTTCTCGTGGCTTCGACTCGTACTCGTAGCTGGCTTGTTCGTCTCGTAGCCGTGGATCGTCTTGTGGCGCGAATCAGAGCTTATGTGCAGCTCTGTCGGATGCTCTGACGTGCCGGACGTAGCGACCAGTTCGGCGCGTACGGATTGCGCATCATACTAGTCCGGCCGGAAGGTGCTGTGTATTTACTTCCGTGCGACTCGAATCGGCGTTTACGGATCCAGCTCGGTCGGGGAACTGGAGCTGGAATGGGAACGTACGGCTCGCTCAGAATTTTAGCAGTAATGCGCATCGTACTTGCTCGCTCGGACGACTGTTCGAATCGTTCGGGAAAAACGCGTTCGGCTCGTATTTTTTCCAGGCGAATCGTATTCGGTGCGCTTCTGGCCGAGATCGGAATCGACCCCTTAGTGTTAACACCTGATAAAGACCCCTCTAAAATAGAATCTTATAGACCAATATCTCTATTAAATGTAGATTATAAGATTCTTTCAAGGATATTGGCCTCTAGGTTGGCTGGAGTAATTTAGAGTGTCATACATCCGGATCAAAGGGGGTTTGTTCCAGGGTGGCAGTTGAATCAACTTACGTATTTGTTGATGGGTGCCATGGATATGGTGGATGCCCAGAATTCTTTATTAACGGTAGTGGCTTTAGATGCAGCTAAAGCTTTCAACAGGGTACCCTGGGATTATCTCTGAGTAGCCCTTAGGAGATTAGGATTCCCCCAGAACATGATAAGGACAATACAAAATTTGTATAAGGCCCCAGTAGCCAGAGTTTTGGTAAATGGTGAACTATCAGACTGTTTTCAGATCACTAGAGGGACAAGGCAGGGTTGTCCTCTTTCTCCCCTCCTTTTTAATCTCTATATTGAACCTTTTGCACACCAGATTAGATCAGATCCTTCCATGATCCCATTAAAGACTGCTGAGTTGGAGGTTAAATTAACATTGTATGTGGATGATATGTTACTGTATGCAACTAACCTGCATCTTGCAATACCTAGTCTAATCAAGGGGGCTGAAGAATTTGGTAAAATATCAGGATATTTGGTTAATGCGAATAAAACTGAGGTTATGTCATGGAACACAGAGCTTCACTAATCAGGGGTAAAATTGCAGATGAGATATTTGGGAGTTTTAATAACTCAGATATTGGAGGACATCCCCCGGGTCAACTGGAAAAAAGTGAGGCAAGAGATTGAGAGACTTTTAGGGAGATGAACCAATTTGCCACTAAACATCTATGGTAGAGTTAATTTGGTTAAGACAATCCTTTTCCCAAAAGTTACCTTTCTATTTAATTCTATACCTCTCACATTTTCCAAAGAGTCCATCGGTAAATTGCAAGGAAAAATTGGTAGTTTCATATGGGCCTCAAAAGGGAGTAGGATAGCATGGAAAAAACTTAGGAGGAAGTTGGCAGCTGGAGGGCTGACTTTGCCTGATCTTCCGTTGTATTGTTATGCATTTCAATTTACAAAACTTTCGGATGCTGGCCAACAAATCATATTGATCTTCAATGCGTAAATTATACAAGGCAATGCTCAGTGGACTGGGGGGGGGGAGTCATTTCCTGTATAAGTATGGAGATCCAAAATATTTTAAAAACGTTAGGCTGAAAGTTTTAAAGACAGCCTTAAGAAATTGGGTTTATTTTTGGAAGAGTTTTAGTATCCCATACTATACGTCTTCAGCCCCAATCTGGGATTCTCCGGGTACACCGGAATGTCTGGAGGACTAGTTAAGCCGCCCGCTTAAGCAAGCTGATCTGAATTATTGGGCAGATTTGAAAGTAGGATCTAGATTAGTGGAGTGGCAAGATTTACTAGCATGCACCAACGACCAGCTTACGAGATGTAAATACCATCAGCTAAAATCATGGTGGGCAACCCAAGAGTGGGTAGAGGAAGAGGAGGAGGAATGGGTTGAACGGGTAATGAAGATCGGTCCATTAAAGAAGGAGGTGACGATATGGTACTAGGATTTCCTCAAAGCTGATGACAAGACATACTCTTATCTATCCTCAATATGGGAAGATGAAACTATAGAGGGAGATATGAGGCAGGTATGGCAAGTATCTTTTGCTACATTTTATTCAGTGGTGAAATCCGCCCCACTTAAGCGAAATCATTTCTTTACGACCCACAGGGCCTATTGGACCCTGAGTAAGCTGTCAAGAATGGCTGGGCAAGATATCAGATGTCCGAAATGCAAGGCTATAATGGTAGATGACACACACACATTCATTCAATGTCCAGCATTGGCCTCCTATTGGGATGCCGTATGTAAGTTCATCAGTGATATAACAGGGCACCATATAGAGGTAAGCCCCCAACTTGTATTTTTTGGGATCAGTCCTGATTTGTACATTGGGTTTAACTCTGCCAAGTTGAAGCTTGTCTTTTATGTGGTATTGCTGGTGAAAAGAGAGATGCGTAGGCTCTGGAAAACACTAAATTTACTGCATTTTAAAAATCGTCTCAAAAACATTAACTTAATAAGTCAGATGGACATAGCATGTGACCCCCGGAGCTATGAGAGTGTCTGGAAACATTACATTGATTGGCAATAACCAGGGGGTCCGATAATTAAGCCAGATAACCTTTTTTTTTTTAAGGCTGGTGGGGCCAGATTTGAACAGCAACAATCTTTGGTGGGGTGGGCTTCCCCCTTGGTGGGGGAACCTACGCTAGCAAGAAAGAGATGGCAAAATGAATACAAAAAGAATATTGCATTTGCCCACCATCAACCCCAGCGTAAAGCAGAGGCGGTCCATACGGAGGAGGTCAGTTTCATCCCAAATATTCAGGAGGCACCATTTTGCTTTTGCCGCCATAGTACTCACACAGACACTTTTAAGACAATCACCAACAGCTGTCCAATAATTTTGGAGTGTCGGGCAATTCCAAACAATATGGAAGAACATTCCTTCCTGACCATATATCTGAGGGCAGAGTGCCGAGACTGTATTTCCCATTTTAACCAATGTTGTCCCTGCATAATAACACCTATGGAGCATCTTAAGCTGCACCAGGTGAAATCTGGATCTTATAGCTACCTCCCTGGGGGACGTCAATGCCTCGGGTCACTCATCGTTCTCTAAGTCTCCCAGGTCTCACTCCCAGCTGCTACGCAGGCAGGTCAAGGTGTCAGGGGAATTATTTAACAGTTTACTGTGGGTGAGTGAGATCACTTTCCTGGGCATGTATTTGTCCAGCAGCCTGTCTTCGAGTGGGGAGGACTCGAGAAGTTCCTCACACCTAGGGAGCACTTTCTGTAATGCGTGATGAATCTGTAGGTACCAGAAGCTCTCAGTGGGGGCCATTTGGTATTCGTTTTGTAGGTCTGCTAATGGAAGCACATTGCCCTGCCTCCACAAGGGTATTAGAGCGTTCCTGTGCTGTGCAGCGTGTGTTGTAGAATGCTAAAAATCCCTCTGTTATTGGGATATCCCCTATAATCTCTTGTCCCTAAGGGTTTAGTATAGCTTTAACGCTTTGTTTTGTTACCTTAGTCAACAACCTGTTGGCCAGAAATTTCCCATCCCCATTACCTCCAGCGTAAAAAGTTTGGCTATTGAAAAGGAGAGCATATTCTGGCCTATCCAGATCTTGCTTCTTCAGTTGTGTCTGTGTTACATTCAGGCTACGCAAAACTATGGGAGCTCATTTTTTCTTTTGTATTCTATGTCCTGTATTGATGCTTTATGTGTGTCTTCTTGGATGACGGCATACCCAGGAAGTAGTCTATCCTTCTATATATACAATGCAAAGCTGAACAGAAAGTGTAGTCCTGTATTGAGTGATGATAGTTTCTCCTCCAGGCCCATCTCTTGAAGCCAAGCCCTTCACTTTTCAAAAAGGCCCCAGTCTGGCTAAATCTCTTGTCCCATCTGTCCCTATCATTATCCCTGACAATATTAAGGTCCCTACTCCCAAGAGTGCCCTATCTGGTGACTCAAGAAATGATCTGCTTGGGGGCGTGGCTTGACGCCCGAGAAGCATGGCGGCGTCCCGGTGAGGCTCTCCGGAACGACTCGGCGGTTTCGCGCACCCAGGCTATACGGGCGAAACTGCTGTCAATGAGACACGTTGGAAGGTCTCCTGATGCTCGGGAGTAGGGCGACATGCTAAACTACAGCAGCGGAGTCGGCAAAATATATCAGTGAGTTTCGAGCAGCGACGTGATTTTGCGGCCGCCATTTTGCAGCGCTGTTCATTCCAATGGACGCGTCTAGTGAATGAAAACTTCGAACTTTGTGAGACAAATTAACCCTTTTTAATTTCATGCTTGAAATGCTGTAATGACACCAGTACTGCGGGGAATGGAGAGAAGCTGCGCCTGGGTGCAGTGTGTTGAGGAGGAGTGAGAGAGAGGATTTTGGCAGCCATTTTGTGAATCCACTTCTGCTGTACCTCAGAAGCCGTTGTTATTCCATGGTGCAGTTTGCGGTGGTGCGTTATTGGAATTGGTTCTCTCATATTGATGGATGAGCCTGCTTACGTATGCACATAATCTCTGATACCATACCTGCTACGCTGTTATTCTGACTTGTCAGGGATTGAAAGTCACAGGAATTTACATTAATCACGCTTTTCCTTCTTCAGATGGTTTTGGATATTTTAAAAGCGCAACACATATTAAATTCATATTAAAGTCGGGGTGGTGATCGCTTGGATAAATCTGACACCGTTTCCTTCCTTCAACACACAATTGTTTTCCTCAGGTGTTTTAGTCGAGATCCCCGACAGTGTTCTTCCTGACAAGCGTGTTTGGCTGCTGCTTTATGGGCAAAATAAAGCATTTTCGTTCAAATCCTTCAGCACCTAAACGAATTTTTGTTAAGAACTCCAGAATTTTCAGTGAATACGCTAAGCTGGAAGATTCTCTGTTGACCACGTCACAGGTCCCTGAACCAACGATGGATTCGGCTCACGTATCATCCGGAAAATCTATCACCAAACGCCTAAAGAAGGATCCTCCTTCTCCCCCTAAATCAGCTTCTCCTGTGTCCATGGAGCTCCTATTGGAAGAAATTAGGGCCCTTCGACCCTTTATGGAGGAAACAAATTCTAAGTTGCAGGTCCTCACTGATAACTGGGTTCAACTGGACTCCAGACTCAACACAGTTGAACTTAGCGTCTCCTCATTTGCGGAAACTACAGAAAATGTATCTCAGCTTAATTCCCAGGTTTCGCAGCTTCAGAGGCAGGTGGAGGACCTTGAAAATAGGAACAGGCGGAATAACTTGCGTATTTATGGTTTGGGTGAGGGGATCGAGGGATCTGATCCTATCACTTTCTTTAAATCCTTCTTGCCTAAGATTCTCCATCTGCCAGATGACACTGTACTCAATATTCAACGAGCACACAGGTTGGGTCGACTCTCTCCAAGTGCGCTACACCCGCAGAAACCAAGAGGAGTTATTCTATACTTCTTGGAGTACACTGATCTCTTAAAAGTGTTGTCAGCGGCCAGATCCATCACACGAATAACCTGGTCAGGCTCTACTCTATTCTTTGCGCAGGACTATGCTAAAGCTACTGCCAATAGACGGAAGGCGTTTTTAGAAATGAGACCTGATCTTCGATCAAAGGGGGCCAGATACGGTCTCTTCCATCCTTGCCTTTTCAAGGTTACGTTCAATAATGAGACGACAACCTACGAGGATCCTGTGCACCTAAGGAGCTTCATTAATTCCTCCAAAACAGATGCCATGGATGCATCGGGACCTTCTTCTTCTCGTTTTGTCTGAGTTTGTGCAGCCCTCTTACAGAATGTTTTGTGCCTCGTATCTCTTCGTTTAAGCAATTTATGCTTACAGCGCTTTGTTTACTCACTCCATTTGGTGTTTAAGGCCGAATGTGTTTTAGTGTTTCTTTGTTACTTGCTATTCCTTTTTGACGTTATAATGACTGTTCTTCTTCGCCCATACAGCCATCTTCTTCTCCTGGCGTGTTTACCTCCGAGTACTCCGTGTGGTCAAACCCGGTTATGCCGCGTGTTTCATGTGGTTTCACCCCCCCTCTGCCTTCCCGGATCTTCCCTGTGTAAGTATGTTACCCTGGTTTTATTGTTTTTTTTTCCCTTTCCTTTTTTCTTATTCTCTATTTGATCCTGCTTCTATTTTCTCTTCACGTGTCATCATTCTCCCTTTCCTAAATCAGATTTCTTCTCATTTGTACTTTTCTGATTATGCATATGAACTTCATCTCTTCTCCTTTTTCTTACATGAAGGGTTAATAGCTTTGACTTACTGGGACTGTTTTTTATACCATCTCTTTTGTTGGTTAATGCAACTTTCTATCTTACATATCACGGTTTACAAGATAAGTATAGTTAAATATTGGCAATGTTATTATCTTATTGCATGCACTATCTTAGTTTGCTGTATCTTCCTTTTTTCTCTCTATTCATTTCTTTTGTTTAAGCTTTGATGTCACTAAAAATAGTATCTTGGAATGTAAGGGATTGAATTCGCCTATTAAGCGGCAAAAAATACTGAGTCACTTGGCGAAATTGAATGCTGATATAGTATGTCTTCAAGGAACCCATCTTACAGAAGTGGAATCTTTAAAACTAAAAAGGGGTTGGGTGGGGGAGGTTTTCTTTTCTCAAGGGGATGGGAAACGTAATGGTGTCATGATGCTTTGTCGTAAATCGCTTCCTTTTAAATTTCTTTCACAAGATTCAGATGAGAATGGACGGTGGTTAAATGTCAAGCTGTTGTTGGGAGAAGCTCCAGTCTCTTTCCTCATTGTCTATGCCCCTACTGGTGGAGACTCCTCATTCTGGTCTTCAATGGCCCGACAACTTACCACATGCAACGAAGATAATTTGATATTTGCTGGTGACTGCAATCAGGTCTTTGACCCCTTTTGGACCGGAACTCTAAAATTACCTTTACACCCAATAAACCACATAGATTTTTTATCGATGCTATTACTCAGCATAAGCTCCTGGATGCATGGAGATTGTGTCATCCTGCGGAGAGGGAATATACTTTTTACTCTCCGGTCCATCACACTCAATCAAGAATTGATTACTTCTTTGTTTCCCATAATGTATCCCAAGCCCTTATTGATGCTGAGATTGGACCTATTTTATTGTCAGACCATGCCCTGTTTCCATTCATCTTGACATCCTTCCTAAGGTAAATGCACCTCGGAGGTGGCGCTTTAATAATACTCTCCTTTTAGACCCAATCTTCAATTCGTCCTTTACCACTTTTTTTAATGACTACTTTTTGTTTAATCAAAATGACACCATGTCTTTTTTGGTTATATGGGATGCCTTTAAAGCATCAGCTAGGGAATTCATCATAAGGTATACTGCCAAGAAGCGTGCGGAGGCTCGCAAGCGTTCTAGTGACCTGTTCCATGAGATAAAGAGACTGGAGCAATCCTATTACTCTACGAACTCGAAAGAATGTTTGTCTGCCCTTCTAAAAGCTAAGATTCAGTTTAATAAGGATACCACTGACAATGCCTCATTGTACTTGTTGAAATCTAGTTCGAAATTTTATGGAGGCCAAAATAGAGCAGGAAAAATTCTGGCAAACTACCTAAAGGTCAAACACAATAAGCTGAATATCGAATCCATATTCGATGAGCATTCTAGCTTAAAATTCAAAGATCTGAACATAGTGAATGTATTCTCCTCTTTTATAAATCATTGTATACAGCAGAGGCGCAACCCACAGATTTTTTGTTGTCCCAATTTTTTTCCACTATTCAAAAGCCAGCACAGGTTCTTCCTGATCTTTCACCTTTGGAGACAGACCTTACGCCACAAGAATTGTTGAATGCTTTACAGCACCTTAAGAAAGACAAAGCTCCAGGGCCGGATGGGTTTACAGTTGAATTTTTTCTTCACTTTTCTAGGTTGTTGCTTCCTAAGCTTCACTCTCTAATTCGCTCCTTTTGCGCTTCTGAGGGTGCCGCTGGTTCCTTTTTGGAAGCGCATATCTGTCTCATTCCTAAGGAGGGTAAGGACTTGAGATATTGTAAAAATTACAGGCCTATCTCTTTGGTCAATATTGATTATAAAATGTTTTCCAAAGCTTTAGCTCTCCGATTGGAATCTTTTTTACCAAATTTATTAGGCAAGGAACAGTCTGGTTTCGTTAAGGGCAGGCTTATCACAGATAATACACGACTTTTTTTTGATGTTTTGTCCAAATCCTCCCATCTTAAACACTCTCTTGCTGCGATAGCTCTAGATGCAGAGAAGGCATTCGATAGAGTTGAATGGCCATATTTGTTTCATGCTTTGAGATGGTATGGCTTTGGCCCAAAGTTCATTTCTCTCATCTCCCTACTTTACTCGAACCCTCGTGCCGCAGTTAATGCTAATGGTCTACTCTCCTCATTTTTTGATCTAGGCAGAGGCGTCCGCCAAGGATGTCCCTTATCTCCATTCCTTTTTAATCTAGCTTTGGAACCCTTCCTCTCCAAAATCCACCAAAATCAAGATATCCATGGTTTCGAGATTAAAAAATCTCACATCAAATTTGCAGCGTATGCAGATGATATCCTGCTTTTTATATCACAACCATTGGTATCTATTCCCGCTTTTTTAGCAGAAGTTCGTTCCTTTTCTTCTGTTTCTGGATATAAGTTAAACATTGACAAATGTGAAATCATGCCTCTCACCAAGTACACTTTTAAAGATGATTATGCCCCCTCCCATTTTTCTTGGAGCCCCAAACATATTAAATATCTAGGATTACATTTTGCTCCTCTAATCTCGGACACAGTTTCCTTGTGTATGAATAATTGTACTCAAAAACTTTCCGATTTAACAGCTAAATGGCATCCTCTTTATTTATCGTGGTGGGGTCGCCGCGATACTATAAAAATGATGCTCTCCCCTATAGTGTTGTACACTATTTCCAATATCCCTGTACCCATCCCTGCCAAATTAATTAAAAAAATTAATTCGATTCTTTCTTCTTTTCTTTGGAATAATAAGAAGCCTCGTATGTCATTGGCTAGATTGACTCGACCTAAATCTGAGGGGGGAGTTAGTTTTCCTGACTTCTCTACCTATCACAGGTCCTTCCTTTTACGCCAGGCTGCATATTGGCTTATTGAGAACATGGATGATTGTCCTCTATGGACCCTAGTTGAGAGCCAATTTTTATGTCCCTTCTCTTTTCAAGAATACCTCTCCTTTACACGTAAACCGCAGTCCTTGTCAACTCCTATACTCAAACTTACATCCTTGCTTTTGGGATCAAATTCTTTTCTAGCAACGGGGAGCTACGACGCATTCCTTAATTCAACGATTTGGCATAATAAATCTCTGCTAATCCGTAATAAACCCTTCTACTGGAAATCCTGGCGCCAAAAGGGTTTGATTTGGATTCACCAATTATTCTCTCACTCAGAATTTATATCCTTTCCCCAACTCAAGACATCCTATGGTTTACACGCTTCCTTCTTTCCCAAATATAACCTTCTCAAGATAGTGGTGCTGGAGTTGTACACCAAATCTATAGGTACGTCAATTGATGCCCATACTTCTACCCCTTCTCATAATCTCCATGCCCTATTATGCACTCAACCCAAAGCCTCTACTCTTTACTCCCATTTACATGCTTCCCAGGGGGATAGACAGAAGACTAAGGTGGAGGATGCTTGGGAAAGGGAGTTGAAGACGTCTTGGTCAATCTCTTTTTGGGAGAAAATCTGGACAAGGATAAGACAATCTTCAAGAGCTGCGAATACAACGCAAACACTGTTTTTTGTATATAATAGATTATTGATCTGTCCTAATATATTGAGCAAACAATATCCCTCAGTAACAGACACCTGTTGGACTTGCTCCTGTCCAAATGCTGATTTATTCCATATGCTGTTTTTATGTTCCTTTGTTCACGAATTTTGGAAACGGGTATGGTCACAAATTAACTCCATTTTTAGTACTAATTTTCCATTTACCTATGTTCACGTGTTTCTGGGTAGTCTTTCTCCTGTTTGGAAGGATCATCCATTAAATGTCAAAATCATTGATTTGTTATTAGCGGTGGCTTTCCAGCAAATTACTACGAATTGGAAGGACTTTTCAAAAATTTCATACCAGGCATGGTGGTATGCTGTTTGCCACAATCACAGGTTGGATACTTCTTTTGTTCATCCTGTTTCTCTGGCAACAAAACGCTTAAGTTTGTGGTCACCTGTAACATCATTTATTGATATTAGTGCCAAACGTTTTCGTATATTGCTGCCATCTAGGCAGGAAGTCCTTAAACCTCCATGATTCCCCTGAACATTCCTTTGCTTTTTATATTATTAATTGGATTCATGATTTATTCTTTGTGTATTGCCTCTTATTTTTATTATATGTATTGCTACAACCCTTTAATTATTCTTACAATTCATTCTTGTAATGTGATGACACTTGCGTAATCTGAACTGTCTTTGTTGATACCTTTGTTTTTCTTACTTTAATAAACTTTTTCTTGAAACTTAAAAAAGAAATTATCTGCTTCGAGAATTGCTTGTGTCTGTCATTAAGAGCTTAGATAGTGCCCACTGTGAAAGCATCTGCGCCCAATTTTATATGAAGAGAGAGCACTCTACCTTTAACCTCAAGGAGTTTCTCCCTGGAACCGTTGTGACAGCAAGACAGCTACCCCTTCCTTCTTAAAGGGACCCCCAGTGAAACGTATTATCTGGGAAATCAGTGTGATTTTTGTCTGTAAAAATCTCTGGCGAGTAGGTGGGTCTCTTGTAGGAGACATACATATATTTCCCACTGTGAAGCATGGAGGTTACTGCTAGGTATTTTGACAGGCTATTTAGGTGTCTGAAATTAAAACTGATTACTTTAACGGTGAATGTGGTTTACCCATTCCTGCAATTGCAGGTGTTTGCATTTGCGTTGACCTTCTGGTGTGAGGAGTGTTTCTTCTAAGGTGATCATCCAGATGGACTAACATTATTTTCTGTAATGTAAGTATAATAGTGTAGACCCAGATCCTTCCCTCAACCCCCACGCCCAAAAAATATTATCCTTGAAACAAGTCCATACAGGCAACATCAGTAATAACTGTTCAAGTGTGAATAACCTGGATCTATAGAAGTCAAACTCAGTCGTACTCATCTGCAGCAACGTCACACCCTCCTCAGCCTGGCATCGTTCACATTCTAGAACATACACAATTTTCAGCTGAGCGCCATTTGGTTGGGCCAGCAAAATCCCAAATTAAAGCATTGATAAATGTGTTACTCTTCATGTAGGTTTTCTTGTTCCAATAACTTCTCTTCTGTCGTGTTTTCTTGTACAATGACGTCTGGATCTGGCCTGAGTTATTTCTTGGGTTTAGAATCCATTGGAAGTTACAATTCTGCCTCCAGGAGGACCAGAATTCAGCTTTCCCCGAAAAAGAGCACAATTAGAGAAGACTTGCTCCAACGATAAATATGGTGGAAAGGATGACCCGAGCTATATCGAACGTCTTTCTCTCTCAGGAATTCAGTTATCTTGTGAACCTCTCTATGCATTTGGAGTGTGATCGTAGAGAGATCCAGGTCTAGCAAGATCTTGTGGCCATCAAAGATCCCAGCTCCTTTCTCTCGGCCACTCCTAGAATATCCTTTTTCAGTTTCAAATTGTGGACACTTGAGGAGGAATGGGGCTCTTGAACTTTTGTTGTGTGCACGGCCTCATCTGTGTGTTCTGTCCATTTTAATGTTGTCATGGCCATCAAGCCACAGGATATGTTAAAAGTCTCATAACGTATGATTTGCCATCTGCTCCGTCAGCCACTGAAGGAACCTCAAAGATTCTTATATTTTGCTTGCAAGAGCAATGTTCCAAGTCTACAGTGCTTGCTTGTAGGTCCAGGTGTTGATCTTTAAAATTCAGGATCTCTTGTTGCAACATTTCTATTTCTTTTCCTTGTGCAGAATTGGAGTCCTCCAGGGAAGACACTCTGTTGCCAATATCACCAATCTCTTGTTTCACTTATCTAAGGTCTTTAGACAGGCTGTTCTTCACTACGAGTAAGTCCACTCTAGGGGACTGAATGAGAGGCTCCATTAATGCTGTTAGTGGAGTATCCTCCACAGATTGCTTATTATGCACAGGCCCTGAAGAGGACTGCACAGATGCCCCCTCCTTGTTGGCCTGATCTGCTTTAGTTCTCTTGGCTTTATCAGGCCTCCAGTTGCTCTTCAGTTAATCACTGATCACTCTGTCAGCCCTATCACCCTCTGCTCAAGGTGAGGATGTCTTGTGGTTGTAGCGATCAATGCCTACTAGTCTCTTGGGCCATGAGTCTTCGATAAACCCAACATGCATTCATGCTTTTGTGGCTAGATTGCAGCTCTTCATTATCTGTGCAGCAGTATGTGTACAAAGTTCTCTCATCTCCTGAGCACCTGTCTCCAGTGCGCATGCCCTGGCATACCCCTGTGCAAAGCGTGAAGTGAGTACTAGCCCTGGATGACAGGTCAGGCCCAGAAGGGACCAGCTCACTTTATGCTTCCTGCAATCCATTTTGGTCAAGGCCCGACACTTGTCAGTCAGCAGGGCTGATCAGCCTGGGGGCTACCATTTTCACTAACATGCAGTCCTCTAACCCCTTTCGCTCCATAAGGCATGCACAGAATCCATCGCCATTTCCTCCCAGAGCTACTTATTTTATCTACGTGGACCACCCAGAGAGGGGTTTCTTTACCCAAAACAGCCAGTATGCTGATTGTTAGGACCGCCACTGGGTGGACAGACAGGCACGTCCTACCCAGTTGACATCTTTAAGTAACCATACCTCGTTTTCTCTGGTTGTTATGAAGACATACTTAAAGGATAATGTAAAAAATATTCTTAAGGAAGTGATCTGTTTAGTGTCTTATTCTTTGATTGCTGGTTATCAGCGACTTCTTTAAACTTTTTCTTGTTTCAGTATTCCTTTTGATAGCTAACAGTGCGTTCTGACATACAAGTTTATGTACGGACTTGTCCTTTGCATGCTCAACAGAAGGCATCTTGTCACCAGGCTGTGGATCTTATTCTGCCACTTTGTGTTCACTCAAACACTGTGGGACAAAATCTTGACTGATTTTATAGTAAAGTGTTAGACCTAGCATCCTCGGTGTGGTATTCCCTCAAACTTTTTTGCCTTCATCCCTCCTGTTTGCTGATTTTGTTTTTGCTGGTTTAGGACTCTGTGCACTTCACCACTCCTAGCCAGAGCTAAAGTGCTTGTACTCTCTCCTTCAAACATGGTAAAATTGGCCCACACCTAATTGGCACATTTTATTTACCTGTACGGCTGTAGTTAATAGTACTTCATGTACACAAGGCCTGTAAATTAAATGACATTGCTCTGCATTCTGTCCATCAATTGTTCTTTTTGCATTTGTCACCCAGAGTGGGACGGGTATGCCCAGACGTGGGTCCCGTGCTCTCCATGCCACTGGAATCAAGCTATCCTGGCTGATGAGGGGTGAAACCCCGAAACCGCTCCTAGGATGCTTGTTTCCAGTCCAGGGAGGACCTGGCCTGGCAGTTCGGGCTGAACTATTATAATTCGGTGCAGGCTCAAGATTGATTTGCATATGGCTGGGTCCAAACTGGAATGGCATGGTGAGCAAAAAAACGATGGATTTAGGCCCAGATCTCTGTACTGGGGTGAATGTATGACATTGTTCTGCATTCTGTCCCTCAATTGTTCTTTTTGCATTTATCACCCCGAGTGGGACGGGTATGCCCAGACTTGGGTCCCGTGCTCTCCATGCCACTGGAATCAAGCTATCCTGGCTGATGAAGGGTGAAACCCCGAAACCGCTCCTAGGATGCTTGTTTCCAGTCCAGGGAGGACCTGGCCTGGCAGTTCGGGCTGGACTGTTCCCATTGGGTGCAGGGTCAAGACTGATTTGCATATGGCTGGGTCCAAACTGGAATGGCATGGTGAGCAAAAAAAGATGGATTTAGGCCCAGATCTCTGTACTGGGGTGAATGTATGACATTGTTCTGCATTCTGTTCATCAATTGTTATTTTTGCATTTGTCACCCCAAGTGGGATGACCCAGACGTGGGTCCCGTGCTCTCCATGCCACTGGAATCAAGCTATCCTGGCTGATGAGGGGTGAAACCCCGAAACCGGTCCTAGGATGCTTGTTTCCAGTCCAGGGAAGACCTGGCCTGGCAGTTCGGGCTAGACTGTTCCCTTTGGGTGCAGGGTCAAGACTGATTTGCATATGGCTGGGTTCAAACTGGAATGGCATGGCGAGCAAAAAAACAATGGATTTAGGCCCAGATCTCTGTACTGGGGTGAATGTATGACATTGTTCTGCATTCTGTCCATCAATTGTTCTTTTTGCATTTGTCACCCTGAGTGGGACGGGTATGCCCGGACGTGGGTCCTGTGCTCTCCATGCCACTGGAATCAAGCTATCCTGGCTGATGAGGGGTGAAACCCTGCAACCGGTCCTAGGATGCTTGTTTCCAGTCCAGGGAGGACCTGGCCTGGCAGTTCGGGCTGGACTGTTCCCAATGGGTGCAGGGTCAAGACTGATTTGCATTTGGCTGAGTCCAAACTGGAATGGCATGGTGAGCAAAAAAACGATGGATTTATGCCCAGATCTCTGTACTGGGGTGAATGTATGACATTGTTCTGCATTCTGTCCATCAATTGTTCTTTTTGCATTTGTCACCCCGAGTGGGTTCCTTGCTCTCCATGCCACTGGAATCAAGCTATCCTGGCTGATGAGGGGTGAAACCCCGAAACCGGTCCTAGGATGCTTGTTTCCAGTCCAGGGAGGACCTGGCCTGGCAGTTCGGGCTGGACTGTTCCCATTGGGTGCAGGGTCAAGACTGATTTGCATATGGCTGGGTCCAAACTGGAATGGCATGGTGAGCAAAAAAACGATGGATTTAGGTCCAGATCTCTGTACTGGGGTGAATGTATGACATTGTTCTGCATTCTGTCTATCAATTGTTCTTTTTGCATTTGTCACCCCAAGTGGGACGGGAATGCCCAGACGTGGGTCCTGTACTCTCCATGCCACTGGATTCAAGCTATCCTGGCTGATGAGGGGTGAAACCCCGAAACCGGTCCTAGGATGCTTGTTGCCAGTCCAGGGAGAACCTGGCCTGGCAGTTCGGGCTGTTCTGTTCCCATTGGGTGCAGGCTCAAGACTGATTTGCATATGGCTGGGTCCAAACTGGAATGGCATGGTGAGCAAAAAAACGATGGATTTAGACCCCGATCGCTGTACTGGGGTGAATGTATGACATTGTTCCGCATTCTGTCCATCAATTGATCTTTTTACTAATGGGCCTGCAGCACTCATTGTGCCACCCATTAACGTAGCACTTTTAAAACATGTCTTAGGCCTGCCATTGCAGTCTGTAGGACAGTTTTGAACTGCTTTTTCGACCTGGCAAAATAATCCTTTTGCCAGGTCTAAACCTTCCTTTCTAATACTTATAGGTCACCTCTAAGGTAGGCCCTAGAGGCTCATAGGACAGAGTGCATTTATTTTTTTTAAAAAGTAAGACATGTGTTTTTAGGTTTTCTATATCCTGGCAGGTAAAAACTCGTAAAGTTGTTTTTCACTGTGGTAAGGCCTATCTGTTCCATTGACTAACACTGAGTTACCTTATTACATTTAATAAGTGCTAACTTTAGATTGGCAGGAAGTAGGGCTATGCTGTTTACACTCATATGAATTGTACTTTCAAATCCTCTTTCATGTTGAAGTCGGATTTTAAGTTACAATTCTAAAAATGGCACTTTTGGAAAGTTGGCATTTTCCTGTCCCAACTATTTGTGCCTTCTGCCAGTGCCCTGGGTCACATAACTATGAATGGGTCTGCTGTTGGGGTATGCATATTGCTTTCAGACAGTAACACAAAAGGGCTTATGTGTGGACAGGATAGCCCATCCTGGCAGTTTGACTGGGGAGGGGCTGTACCCAGCCACACTTACACTTCAAAGGGCTTTGCCTCCTGCACACAAAAAGGAGCCTTACACCAGGCCTGCCCTGCCTTCTGTCACCCCTAGACAGTTTGGAGCCTTGACAGGGGAAGGGGAAAAATCTTTCCTGAACCAGATATGGTGGTAGGACACGGAGTCCCCCCACAAAGGGTGACACCAGATATAAATAATGGACCTTTAGAGCAGCTTCTGACCTGTGGAATTTACGGAAGGACTGCTCAGTTGCTAAAGTACTGCCCTGCTGCTTGAAGGACTGCCTTGATGTCTGAGAAGGAAGTTTGGACCTGTTTGCCATCATCCCAGGCTATCCCAAGTGGCTCCAAGAGTCAGTTGACTGACCTCCTGTGGGAGCTACAGGGACACAACAAGATTCAGAGTCCACCCTGCAACTGACTGCAACCTGCTGCAACTGGACCTGCCTGAACCCTGCTGCTGGCCTCTGATGGAATAATTTGCTGATCCCCAAGAGGTGCCCCAGGTCCTGAACCTTTAGCTGGCATTAGAGGGTACTCCTCCTACAGAAAAGTTGAAAATCCTGAAATGTGGGTTCTTAGCGACCGCGTACAGGCCCGTTCGTAACAGGAGTCTACCGCCTGCGACAACCGCCTATGTGAAGCTTTGGTAAGACCTACTCTTTGCATCGACAGCAACCGCCAGCAACGACTCGCAATGTGAGAGCTACACTTCACGCTACAGCAATTGCAGTATTGACAGTCTGTGACGACCACCAATGCGAAGCCAAAGCAACGACCGCCAGCGACACCGGACCGGCTCTTCACGCTACAGCGATGACCGTCCATAATGCCCAACCTGCTTTTTGTGCTACAACGACGATTGTCCATGACTCTCAGACTCCTCCTCGCAGCGTCCTCCACTGCAATGCAACTCTTTGTGTCAGACTTAGAAGGTAACTTTTCAGCGAGACTAACCTGGCCCCCATATCCGACCCGGTCTCTATCCGGTTTGTCCATAACTTGTGACTTTCCCCAAGTCTAGAGCATATAGATGACTGCGAGTGGATTGAATGCGCTATTTTAACTAATAATTTTAAGATTGTATATCTCTGGTTCTACTGATGGGATTTATGTTATTCTGGTATCATTTTATTTATTAACACTTACTCTATTTTTCCTAAATTGTTTGGGATTTTTCCTGTGTTGTGTTTTCACTTTATTACTGTTTGGTGCTGCATAAATACTTTTCACATTGCTTGTGAGTTAGGCCTGACTGCTTTTTGTGCCAAGCTACCAGAGGGTTAAGCACAGCTTAATTTAGTGACTTTTGTGGTTCACCCTGACAAGGACTGTAGTTGTTGCATGAGTAGGGCTCTTCCCCCCCAGCAACCAATAACCCAATTTCTTAAATCAAGCTTCCATTATCTCATTCTTTTTTCACACTTATGGATACAGCGGGTTGTTGTTTGAAGATCGTTTTTTTCTCCTGTGCCCATGTGTCATTTTGGACATTTTGTATCTTCGTGTCTTTCCTCCAGCAACTGTCTCAATTGCATGTTGTTGTATGGAGTAAAGTATACCAGGCTAAAGAACCTATGAAAAATGTAGTGATCATCCTCTGAGCTTTTGCCACTGGGGACAGTGTTAGCTTCATGCTTCCCATGCTCATTCTTTGCCTGATACATTAACATATTGAAACCTTACTAATGTATCACTGTTAATGGTTGGCTAACTGAGTCTCCTCTATCAGTGATGTGATTGCTAGTGCTGATTTAGAAGTACAGGAAATTTGCTGCAAGTATTTTCACAGTTGCTTGTTTCCTGAAAGGGTCATAATTATAATAATTGATTATGGAAACTAGAATCTTTATTACCTCTGTGATTTTCCTTGAAAGCTTGTGGTACTATGGCTTATATGTGCAGTGTGAAAAGGTTCTTGTGTGTTTTTGGATAATGCGGTGTGGAGTGGCCTTGGGGCACACCTGATGCTTCTCTTGTGGTTTATATGAATAGCAGGAGGATTTACATGCGTATACTGATATCCGCGAGGGTGATCTTTTTAGTAACTTGGGTACAAATATCAAATGGAGCTTCTGTATGATGATGCTGCCACGTGAAGTCTTTGAGATGCTATGCTAAACTCATTATGGGTGTGTCCAGCCCCTGATGAACTTTTCTGGAGTTTTCATCTTCTTGTACTGAGTTGCACTAAATGGGGGGAGAGCAGAACATTTTCATACTCTTCAAGATATCAACCTTTTTTGGGGGAACCTGTTGATCCCAGAGACCATTGCATGGATCCGACGCTAGCATGTTTTTAGACACTATACTCATTTTATTTATTTATTTTTGTGTTTTATAGAGCGCGAACTTGACCCGTGAGGGTATCAGAGCGCTTTACAGAGTCATAGAGTTGTACAAGAGGCATGGAGTCACATGAGTATACCATAAATTGGGAGGGGGCGGGGTGCTGAGTACAAGAAGGATGGAGGGATACAATGTACAGTTTACATTACAGGTGCTGAGTACAAGAGGGATGGAGGGATACAATGTACAGTTTACATTACAGTTGCTGAAGACAGGCCCCAGGTTTCTTGGTGGGGTGAGAGGTCATCGGAAGGAGTCAACAGCCATGAAATGGTCAGGGTCCCTGTGGCGGTTGAGGGTAAGGGTTTAGACGAGGAATTTACCCATGAGGAAGGATTTGGCCTCCTTTTGAAACGTGCAAGAGAGGGGATTCTTCTGATGGTGGGTGGGAAGGAGTTCCATATTCTTGGCGCAGCCCCAGCGAACGCCCGGTTATACGTTTTTTTTTCCGAAAGCGTGCAGGCTGGAGTAGGAGGTCTCTGGCGGACCGTGAGTTTCTCATTCCTCCGGATACCACAAGTTTCTGTGCAAGATATGCAGGGGAGTTTGAGTATAAGGCCTTGTGTGTGATGCATGCTAGCTTAAGCTGTATTCTGGCCTCGAAAGGAAGCCAGTTCAGCGCTTTCAGGTGTGGAGAGATGTGGTCAAATTTCCTTGTGCCGGTAAGAAGTCTGGCGGCCGCATTGAGGCAGGCTTTTAGAGGTGCTAGGGAGATCTTGGGTAAACCAGAGAGGGTGGAACAGCCATATTCCAGTCTAGAAATGACTAGTGCTTGGACTGCCAGTTTTAGGTCGGGAGCGTCAAGGAAGGGTTTCAGTTTCCATAGGTAGCTCAGGTGGAATCTGGCTGATTTGGCCATGGAGTTGATGTGGTCGCGCATGTTCAAGTTGCAATCCAAGGTTATTCCCAGTGATTTGGCCGAATCCACAATGGTTGGTGGGCAATTTAAGGCTGTGATGGCCTTAATCCATATCTGAATCTCAGGGTCGTTTTTGGCGGTGAAATTAGAAGAAATTCTGTTTTCTTTGCGTTGAGTTTGAGTTGATTGGAGGAGAGCCATTGGACGGTCAGCTTCAGGGCCTCGTTCAGGGAGAGAATCTCCTCGAGAGATGAGATTTTGATGTAGATCTGAGTGTCGTCAGCGTACATATGGTAGGAGATATTTGCGGTGCGTAGGACTTCGGCAAGCGGTTCTAAATAAAGGTTGAAGAGGGTGGGGGACAGCGTTGATCCTTGAGGGACTCCAACTGTGACCGAAGAGGGAGCGGACAGGTTGCCGTTAATTAGGAATCTCTGAGATCGGTTTTGGAGAAAGGATCTAAACCATTCTAGGACAGAGCCATCTAATCCCATCCTGAGTTTGAGGCGTTCGAGAAGCTTCCCATGGTTGACGGTGTCGAAGGCCGAGGATAGATCTAGGAGGATTAGGAGACAAGTTTTGCCTTGGTCAAGGGATTGGAGGGCATCATCGACGATGTGGAGCATGGTGGTTTCAGTGCTGTGTCCCGGTCTGAATCCAGATTGGAAGTCATCGAGTAGGTGGAAGTTGTCGATGTGATGACTTAGTTGCAGTTGCACACACTTCTCCAGCACTTTAGCTAAGAGAGGGATGTTGGAAATAGGTCTGAAGTTGTCAGGGAGGCTGGATCCAGCGACGGCTTTTTCAGAATGGGGAGGACTTGGCCCACTTTCAGAGAGTCCGGAATTGATCCCTGCCGGAGAGAGGCGTTAATTATTGCGGTCCAGCTAGGAATAATGGATTGGGCGGCGGCAGCTAGGCAGTTAGAGGGGAGCGGGTCGTTGAAATGGTTGTTCGGGTTTAAGGTAGATAGGATTTTGGAGACGGAGTCTTCGTCGTAGAGTGTGAAATCGGTCCAGTGTGCTTGATTCTTAGGTGAAGCCTGTTGGGGCGGCGTGGGTGGAGGGGGCAGGTCAGGGGGGTATAGAATGTGATGCGGAACTAAGTTCGTTACCTAGGGCTTTGATTTTGTCCGCGAAAAACGAGGAGAATTCCTCGGATGATATTAGAGATTTGGGGTTTTCTTTCAATGTTTTGGCCAGTTTGTTGGATTGGTGTTTGACCAGTTCGAAGAGTTTGCGGGGTCTGTTCTGGGCGTTCCCCAGTTCCGATCTGAAGAATTCTTTTTTGAATTGAGGATGTTCCTGTTGTATGCATTTCTGGCCTGGCGGAGAAGTTTTAGGTGAGCGGCCGAGGGGTGCTGTCTCCAGATTCTTTCGGATTGCCGGAGGGATCTCCTCTCATTGTTGAGGGATCCAGTGAACCAGGGGTTTCTATCTTTGATTTGAGTTCTTTTTAGTTTTAGTGGGGCTAGGTCATCCAGAATGTTCGACATAGTTGCAGAATAGTGATCGTTGAGGTCACTGACCATTGTGATATGCGAGGGGGGAGGTCAGATTTGCACCGAGCCTCGAGTTCTTTGTGGTCCAGGTTCTTGGTGTCTCTGACCCAGCGTTTAGGAAACACCGGCTGTGGTGCCCTTGTCTTGTGGGTGCCAGGTAGTAGGAAGGCAATGGCGTGGTGGTCAGACCAGTCACAGGGGTCTATAGAGATAAGCTTGACGGTTGCTTCCTTAGAGATGATCCAGTCAAGAGTGGCCCCTTTCGAGTGAGTTGGGAGAGAACAAGATTGGGTCAGGGCTTGATCGTCCAGGAGGTCTTTAATGGCGTTGACATGAGGATCCTTGGGATCGTTCCAGTGCAGGTTGAAATCGCCAAGGAAAATGTCTTTTGCGTTGGAGGAACTCTTTGCTGTGAGAATTTCCATGAGGTGGTCAGTGAAGGAGTCATTCATGCCTGGGGGGTGGTAAAAGATGTGCAGGTTGCACAGTTGGGTTGAGTTACTGCGAATAGAGAGGGCGAGGTATTCGCAGGAGTCGGTGGTATCCGCCAGAAGTTCCGTGACAAGAAGATTAGAGCGATATATGCAGGCGATGCCGCCTCCTTTCTTGCTATGTTGTCTGTCCAGCCTAGCAATGTTATAGTTGGGAGGGACTAAGAGGTCTAGGCATGGGGATGAGGAATCGTTTAGCCATGATTCTGTTAGAATTGCCAAGTCGAAATTTTTGTTCAGGATGAGAGCAGCTACATCGGCGGCATGCTTTACTGCCGATCGGCAGTTAATTAAGAGACCAGTCAGGGAGGGGTCAGAGGGAGTGTCGGGAGTCAGATCGGACAGGTGTACAGGCGCTAGATTGCTTCTAATCACACTTCTGTTTTGGAGGGTAGCTGATCTGCAGGGGTTGATAGCGACTGTGCAGATGGGATGTTCGGCACTCACGTCTGATAGGCAAGGGGTAGCTGGGGCTGTGTTGTAGTCCTGGAGAATGGCAAGGATTTCCTTTTTAGTGAGGTCTAGCGGATTTGGGGTGGCGAGGAAGGGTTGTAGGAGAGGACGAGAGCTAGGGTTTCCTCCTCCGATAGGTGGCAGGGATGCTTACGAGGGCGGAGGTGCCTTAAGGATGTAGGTAGTGGGTGTTTGGGGAGCTCTGTGATAGGAGGGGAGGTGGAGTTCAGCAGGGGCTTGAGGCTAGCGAAGGAGAGTTCGGCGAGGTGGAGGAGGTTCGTTAGATCCAGAATGGAGAAATGGATGCTCTGAATTATTTTGGCGGCTCTGGAGTGCAGAGTATCGATATCCATATAAGGGGGCGCAGTGGAGGTGCTAGGAGGGTTAGGAAGGACTGTGTTAGGAAAAATAGGAGGGGTGGTTTGTGGGCTAGCAGGGCCAGCTTGACCTGCATCATAGGTCATTGGAGGCGTACAGGTCTCGGAGTCAGGGTGGGGAGCAAGAAGGGAGGAGACCATGGGTCTCGGGTCGATTGCGTTAGCAAGGCCGGTGTATGAGCTAGGGGGTTAGGATGAGCTGGGTTAGAAGCCTCAGGAGACGGTATGGGGAGATAGTGGGGAGGAGACCAATGGTCTCGGGGCGGTAGTGTTAGCAGGGCCGGGAGACGAGCTAGAGGGGTTGGGAGGCCCTGAGTTGGAAATCCTTAGAGAGGTGGCTTGTGGGAGGTTAGTCCTGCTAGGCAGGCAGGTCGGAGGATCGTCAAGGCGGGTGTTGGTCGCCCTGCTAGTGTCGTGCACATGGTTTCTGAGGAGGGTAAAAGGTCCGCAAACTTATTGAGGTTTGTGGGTGAGGCTTGGATCAATACAATGCCACTTTTGTAGAGGGTGATGGTGAGGTCAGCTCGCAGGGTTGCGGAGGGCGCTATTGTGAGCTTAGTGCCGTAAGGAATATTCCTGGTTGTGCGTACATTGAGGAGGTGCGCAAAGGAATTGCGCCAAGAGGGGTTCTTCTGGAGTAGAAAACGAGGTCGTTGATGACTGTGCCGTTGTCCGCACTGAAACGCAGGTCAGAGATCAGTGTCTCAGGGTGATTTTTCAGGGTGAGGTGCTTGAATGTTTTTGTAGCAGTTTTGGAGAGGTTAGGGGGGTAAACCAGGGTGTATGAGTTTACCCCAGTAGCGGTCAGACTGGGACCTACCATGTTGACTAGGGTTGGGCACTATAGGAGAGACGTGGGTCAGTAGGCAGCAGATTTCCTTATGTCCATGATTGTTAGGATAGTAACCTTACAGGAAATAAGAAATTGGCCAGGTCGTAAGTAGGAAGAAATTCCTGGAGCTTTCCAAAGTTCAACAAATTTTTCATTGCCTGCTATGGCAGGTCAGTGCCACTTCAAGATGGCCGCCACCTGAACGAGCATGGCCCAGGATGCGGCTGTGGGCCCTTGTTTGTGTTGATGGTGCAGTCCTCTTTCTGTTGCCATTGTCTGATCAAGCCAGGCTGGGGTGCAGCTGTGGGCCCTTGTTTGTTTTTATAGGTCAGTCCTCTTTCTATAGCCATTGCCAGGTGCTGCCATTTTCGTGGGTAAAAGGCCCGAGGCAGTATGGAGGGGCAGCTTTGTGCACAAAATGGCTGGGGGCAATAAAACTGTTGTGCCATAGATCGATAACTGCAAGGTACAGCTAAAATTTTCGATACCAGACCCACTTCTGTAGTCTGGATATCGCTATGTTCCTGCTGGTGCACACTGCTCACTCGGTGCAAGTCTAATTGAGGGAGGCTTCTCGTCTGTTGATGCTCCTTAGGAGTATATCTTCAGGGCAGGCGCACCGCTTCGCAGCTTTTGGCATCCCTGCTGCCCCGAGCGCGATCCTTATGAGAACACTGCATTGGGGGTGAGGCGGCAAACAGCTCCCCAGGGCTTCGGCTTGTGCTGGGTGAGCCCGTCACTGGAAGGGAAACTTCCTGAAAGTTCAGCGCATGTCACAGGTTTTGGGGGCTCAAGGTGTAGGATACAGCAGCTCTTTGGCATCCCTGCTGCCCCGAGCGCGATCGGTATGGAGGCACTGCATCGGGGGGGGACACAGCAAACAGCTCCCCAGGGCCTCGGCTTGCGCTAGGTGTGCCCGTGACCAGAAGGGAGAATTCGCCTGAGGGCTAGCGCAACTTCGCCAGTTCCGGCAGGTCTCAGGGGCCCAAGACGATGAGTGGCCTGCAGCGGGGGGGGACCGGACTCACCGATGTCTCTGGTCTGGGCAAAACATCCTCGGTCAGTCCCCCAGCAGCCCAGCCTTCCGTTTATGCCTGCTGGATTCGGGGAGCAACTCTCGGCTGGGGCTCCGTTCGTCCGCAGCAGTGAGGTATCCGACGGAGACAACAACGGCCAGCTCTTCTGGACAGTGGCCGACGGTCCTAGTTGAGGTAAGAGGGGTCCATAAATGCTGGTCAGTGCGGTGCTGCGGGGGCCGCTGTGTGATGATGTAGGAGGGCGAAGGAGGGCGATGGATGGCCGGGTTGTACAGGGATATTAACCGATAGGTGATCCCTAACCCAGGAGCTCAGTGGAGGAGCTCTCGTCCGGTGGCCATCTTGTCTATTCATTGCGGTATTTCCCAATCCCTGTCTTAATGTAACTTTTTCGTTGTCGATGCTTCCTGTTGAAAAACAATATGAATCGGAAGAACTTGGTGCTCATTGTATGACAACACCTCATTTTGCTGTGCGGAGCTGATAGGTCCTTTGTTTCATGCTGCTGTTCCTTGCTTTCCAGTGATATCTGTTTTTCTTGGTACAGCCCTCGCTTTTCCTAACCTATTAGTTTCTGTCTTGATATTTCTGTGCAAGCCTTGTTGTTTGAGGTTTAGCCTCTGCTCAGCTTCTCCTCTACAGCCAATTCTAGCCAGAATATCCTGATTCAGTTTTACTAAAGCAGACCAGGAATTATGTCAAAGCAAAATCTTTCATGAGAACTCATCCAGCGAAAGAGATAAGCATCCCGAAGATTTTAATTTTATTTCCTTGTGCCCAGTCCTCCTTTTGGTTTGATGAGTACCTTTAATGGGGCATCTAGCTATTGTCTATGTTTGTGGGACAACCATTGTGGGTTTTGTAAGGGGTCCCCTTTTCTTCAGAATGTAAATAGTCAAGGCCTGCATCTAACCTTTGACTCTGTGACTATTAAGCTTGATTCTTTAATCTAACTTTTAATTGAAATTGCCACGGATGAAACAACTAATCCAGGACATGGTGGGCTTTTGAAGTCACTACTTGAATAGACATTTTTAATTTACTATGATATCTGTTTATTGGAAAAGAAAGAGATCAATACTGGTGCTTGTAAAGATATCTGGGACTTGTGGGACCTTACATCTCCACTTGGGCCAGTTTTGCGGCTGCAGCAGCAGGCAGGGCAGAGAACGGTGGAAAATTTCAAGCAATGCTTGATGACTGTGGAAGACCAGGCAATGGTGGATGGAGAATGGGTGATGGGAAAGGTATGCACGCGTGACACAACATATCACTACTTTGGCTTCTCCATCTTCTTCCACGTCATAGGTACTAGTGCCGACACCAATCACAATTTGATTGACAATGCTCTTTGTTGTTATTGACCCTGCTTTGTGTCCCCTCATTTTTATTGTTTCCTTTTCAGTCCTCTGGGTATTCTTGGTTGGTTCACTTAACATTTTCCCTGTTCTGCCTCCTTTCTTCTCTCATCTTTCTCATCCTCCCAGGGATCCCTTGGCTTCCTCTGGCTTCTTGGCTTGATCCACTTCTCCCTTTGGATTTCTCCAAGTACCTTCCTTGGGAAAGCTGATAATCATAGTAGTGCATTATGTGCATATATAACCTGAAATAATGTATTGCTTGCCATCCCCCACCATTATCTCCACTGCCCTCCCCACCGTGCCCATGGGCATTACTCTACCTACAACTGTAGCACCGTTTAATTAAGTGCTGCAGTGCAGGCGGCGAAATGTCCGTCTGCATAATTAACCCAGCACCAAGCCCATATGCCGTGCGCGTATGCAACACCAGAGTAGCCTGAGTGAAATCCAATGGAAATCTGGGGTACATTTGATCCCCTGAAATTCCATTATTGGACCCGGCTGAGCTTTTGAACAGTTAGATCCATGTTTCCCTTTTGTTCGGTCTATTGGCGTTCCATCTGGTGTTTTTGCTACAGTTGGTGGCTCCGTAGCAATTCAATGTGTCTAGTTTCTCCTTTTTGATCACCCTCATTACAATAGATATGATCGTTTAAATAGCATTCTGATCGCACTTGCTCATTTTTTCTGAATGGGGATTGAAATATAAATCAAATAATAACATTGGTGACAGAAATTCTTTGGCTTGTGTGTTTATCACACTTAGATTGGCAATTGTTCCAGAACAGAGGTACAGAGGGGTATGTATGTTGTCGACTTTGGCTTGACCCACAGATCGCAATTACTTGCTGGAAGGAGTCCTCCTTTGCCTGATGTTATTACACTCATGTAGGCTACAAGATGGAGCAGTGTCGATTTTATAACCGTAGTGAAAAAGTAGGTCTCTGTGAGCAGTGTCATGACAGAATATTCCTCCCCCATCCCTCACTTAGCCTTGCTAAGGAACCGTTGCAGAGACAAGAACTGAGGCAATGCTGTGAATATAAGGAGCGGTAAGATACTTTACTTGGTGTGAACCCCCCCCCCGCCCCCCAATCTGCTACAGAGGCAACATAGTTACCATTTGCATCTGCCTGCTATAGGTTAATGGAAGGAGAAGTTGCCAGTTGGGGAGTGGTTCACATAGTTCCCTGGAATGCCAAGGTAAGGGAGTAGCTCTTGTTGTCACCTCAGAAGTAGGATTTGGAAATAAATCAATTCTTCCTTAATTTCTTCTATCAATACACGTCGGAAAAGAGTAATCTGGGTGCTTCCAACTGAGACAGTTTCAACTGCCAACTGATGAATCAAGTCACATAAGTCAGTACATTTATTACTCCTTCCTGAATATCACACGTTTCCTCAGCAGAATAATCCAAGTCAGAGTGTTCAAAAATCTTCTTAAATGCTAACAAGAAGGTATCACAGAACTTTAAACAAGGATCCGAATTGGTTGCTAAAGGTGTTGAGCAAGTCTATGGTGATGCAGTAAGGCAACTGATGACATGATTGACTTTGACCTGTTCTTGAATGTAATTTGCAGGGTTTTAAAGCAAATAAACCATAAAAGAATCCAAAAGTTATCTTGAGTAAACTATATCCCAAGAAGAATGTGGGACATTTGAAGGGACTGTTAGGATGTCTACAGTTCATAACACCATGGTCTGCTTTAGGGCTGAATTCTCTCTGCACAATAGTTGTAACTCTTGTGTTAGTTCTTATGAAGGAGCCATATTGTTACTAAATCTAGTCATTGGCGTCTGCCAAGCACCGGCTGCTGAGAAGGTCTGCTGAGCCGCCTTCTTGATTACCTGAGGATAGGGGGACTCCACCCAGTAGCCACAGTGCCACCCTGCACAAAATGGGCTATGGGAAAAAGTGTCAAGTGTTTCCATATAGGGGTCTCAGTCAGGAGGAAAACCAGACCCGACAAAGTGGGGAAAATACAATGTTGTAGATTTTGATGGAAGAAGAAGAAAATGAATATTGAATAAATCGGCAAGGCACCAAGTTCCTACTGACATTATGAAGGAGAAAAGAGGCAAGCAAGAATTCTTGGCATAGAACCTAGAAGAATTTATATGACACCAAATCTGACAGTCCTTTGAAACATGTGAACAGGATCCGTGAATGACAGAGTTTGTACTTAAGAGCTAATTTTTCTATCAAAATTATGTGCACCAATAAACATGTGGAAGTAACTAACTCTTTGTCACTGCACATAATGTCCCCGAAGCAACTCTACAAAGTGAAAGTATAAAACTAGGGTTTGGGTTGCATGTGTTCCCTGAACTTGTAGCCTCGAGGATGCCATGTACCAATTCGCACACTTGCCATGATCCAGTCCTCATCTTGAGTGGAGTTCTCACCTTTTCCTGCCAGATTAATATCTGATTACCATGAGGTGTGAGTGTGTAATGACTCCTCTTAGTTTTCTTTTGCAGCAGGAATAATTTCCGTTAAGTTAAGGAGGAATACACTGGTGCATATTGGTGTCAACCCTTACAACTCATGCCTTAACTGCACTATTTGCTGGTGTGCACGTGTAATGCTTGAACCACTTGCTTTTCCAGCAATCAGCAATTTCCAGGGCAACCTATTTAACAGATAGGAAACCCATTATCGCAGAGGGTATTGAAGTAAATTGGTGACTTACCAACCCTGCATTACAATGGAT
This sequence comes from Calotriton arnoldi, assembly GCA_963921515.1. Taxonomy (NCBI): domain Eukaryota; kingdom Metazoa; phylum Chordata; class Amphibia; order Caudata; family Salamandridae; genus Calotriton; species Calotriton arnoldi. The sequence goes on along the minus strand of CAWUFW010016706.1, from coordinate 124,040 downwards.
ACACTTCTTTTCTTTGGCAACAGAGTAGTGGTATGCCCTGGAATGTGAGGGATTTCGTAAATAAAGAACTGTTTCCTGCTAAGGAGTCCATTTCATGAAGGAAATAAACTCCAATATTCTGAGTGCCACTTGTGCACTACTGTACCAAAACTTTCAAAAGCCTTTCCTGTGCCCATGATATGTGCAATGTTTGAAAAAACCGACCCATTTGCGACCACAGAAAGGCCTTTTGTCATACAACAACCCAAATTATGATTTGTTTACGTTACCCAATCGCAATTTGAGTTTGTGTCTAAATACTGAATCGATTTTGGAAACGGTATGTTTACGGAATTCCTTCTAAATACCTGTTCAGAATGGGATACAGTCGCTACATTAATTTCTTACCGACTACACAAATGTAGTGGTAATCCATTTGCAAATGGGAATGGGTCCACAAGGGACTGCTTCATCTTTGTGAATGTTGTCAAAAACAATTTTTAAGAGTAGGCCTTGTTCCCAGGGACAATGTTACTTAAGCTTTTCAGTTTTGTTATGCATTCGGTTTTCCTTTAAGAAAACCAGGCTGCATTTAAAAAAAGAGGATTGCTTTATTAAAATGCAATAACAAACATAGGGGCATATTCACAAGGACTTATCTCCGAGTTATCGCCAACTTAACGCAACAAAAGTGGTGATAGATTTAACACCCCATTCACAAGCGGGTGAAAACTGCAGACATCGCCAGTATTCCCGCGATAACTGCCCCAAAACTTATCCCCGCGGAGGACACCACCAACTAACCCTAATGAGATGCAGAGTAGGCGTTCCCGTGCAAAAACACATGAAAACACCACTACACCACTTTCACAACGAACTGCCAGATCTGCGATGCGAGTCAAAACCACGCGATAAGCCGCGGTAGCAACAGGTATTTAACACCTGCCTCCTGCTGGTGTAAAGCCGGACGACTACCTGCAGTAGGCAACGGAGCCCCGCACACAGCCACACCCGAAGAACAAACGATGCCATCATGGAGCTACTCATCATGCAGCTCGGAGCCCCAACAGGGCCACAACACCCACCGCCACCAACCCCAGGACCGCCACCACCCCCAGGACCGGGACCGGCACCCCCCCCAGACCACCACAGAGGCAGCGCAGAGCAAGACAGCTGACCTACCGATAATGCACCAGTCTCACAGACCTAACGCCCAAGGAAGTCATTGCCCACTACAGGCTCAAAAGGACAACCATCATCCGCATCATGACCCACATCGCCCACAGGTTGACGGTCCCAACCCAGCGGAGAACCAACATCCCTCCGCAGACAAAGCTGCTGGCTGTGCTGCACTTGTTGGCGTCTGGTACCTTCCAACCAACAACTGCCAGAGTCGGACGAGTCTCACAGCCAGCCCTATCAAAGTTCATCACACCTGTCCTGGATGCCATCATCAGCTTCATACCCCAGTACCTTCACTTCCCCCACACTGCGCAGGAACAGCTGGAGACAAAGCAAGGCTTCTACACCTTTGCTAGCTTCCCACACGTGTTGGGGGCCATTGACTGCACACATGTCCCACTTGTGCCCCCTGCGGATACTGCACACCACTACAGCAACAGAAAGCACACGCATTCCATCAATGTGCAGGCAATAGTGGACCACCGGGGAATGTTCACCAATGTCGTCGCAAACTACCCCGGCAGTGTGCACGATTCCTACATCTTCCGACAGTCCATCATCAACCAGCGCTTCCAGGATGGCATCTATGGAACTGGACTGCTCGTTGGTAAGTGCCAAATCAACACACCACACACCTCAAAGCCACCATCACACAACGCACAACTGTGGGAATGCACACGTGACCAAACCACATCCAACATGTCAATCAACATGCCCACCTACCAGACACGACAACACAACTCCATGGTGATCATGGGCCTCCCCTGCACACAATACAGCTATATCATGGCACCACAGCCACACAACAGCTGAACGTGTGGAGATGCGGAATGCAGCCATGTGCGAAGGATGCAAGTGACCCGTGAATGGGAATGTACACAACGACAAGTGAGGCGTGGATCTGCTGGACAGACATGGGTATGCAAACTACAGATATGACCATGCAGACATCAACTGCTGGTGACTGGAGAGTAGTGAACAGTGGACGCAACCATGTCACCCCAGGCCGTGGGTCAGATCGCAGAAATGTCGCTCGCCGCGTCCCCCCCTGTGTGCGTGAGCGTAGTGGGTTGGCCCGGAGTACGCCAGGCCTGTGCAGGGGTGTGTACAAAAACCCTGTGGCGCAGAGCGTGCTTCCCTCCCGGAAAGGCCAACGTCACTGCCAGGGCGGCGCCTCGCAGTCTGCCACGAGGCCAACGCCGTGAGCAGCGGGGCCTGCGAGCCTGTGCGCCTGCTGCACACCAGGACGCTGATACCCAGATCAGGCCTGCCTGCCCCAGCGCTCCAAGACCGCGCCGCTCACCTGCCGACACCGACATGTGTCAAAGAGGGCCCACCACGTGCCGGTGCTAGCTCCAAGACCCATGCCCATGACCTTGGCGGCCTCCTCAGGCCATCGCTGTCCTCCGTGACACAGGCCCCCAGGGGTCCCCATTCGTTGACATACTCCACCGCTGCAGCCGGGCTACACTGCAGTCCAGCATGTCCCACATCTTGAACTGAGTCATCAGTAATCAATGGCCGGGTCCATGCCAGTGTACGCAGGGGGAGGACCGAGAGTGAGATGCGTCACAGTCCGGTGGAAACACGGATCACGGTTACGGAGGAGGTCAACCAGTAGCAAGGACTGACCTGGTGCCACTAACCCTGTGCGCCGTGAGTGGCAGTCAGTCTCTGGCGGAACATCGTTGGTGTCTGAGCCTGTGGCCTGGGTGTTGTCATCAGCAACGGGCAGGTACGGACTTGGTGTCTGGCATGAGTCTGTGGCATTCATATCCACCATGTTGCCGCCATGTTGCCGGACACAGCTGACATGTGCCCTCTGCATCATGCCCTGGGGGTACACCTCCCATTCTCCCCCGAGACACTCCGCGGAAGGCACCTCTGAGACATACGAGACCCTGCTCTCCCCTCATGACCCTACCCCAGTCTCCCGCAGGTCAGCGTCCCGTGGCTGTAGGCCCGTGTCGGCCGCTGTGCATCCGGGGCCACTAACCCTGTGCGACTCAAGTCATGCTCCCTTGTTGTTCTGACATTGCATTTCTGAGTGCCTGATGACTGTTGGAGTTGTTGCGAGCACCAGCTACTCCCTGAGGGCTGGCTTACACTCACCCCACACACAGCCAGCACAGGCGTCACTGGATCAGTGGTCCTGCCATCACATCATGCCGAACCAAATATTGACTCTTTTCTCTCTGCACTGTCCCAGGTGATCAAGGATATGCACTCTGCCCTTGGATGATGACACCCCTCCGAGACCCGAACACACCCGCACAGAGGCAGTACTATGCGGTCCAGGGAAGACATGGCTTGGCAGTTCGGGCTGGACTGTTCCCATGAGGCACAGGGTCAAGACTGATTTGCATATGGCCATGTCTGAACTGGGGTGGCGTGGTGAGCAAAATAACGATGGATTAAACCCAGATCTGTGACTGGGGGTGAATGTTTTGCCTATGTGCAACATTCCGTCCATCATCTTGTGTGTTTTGCTGTTCGCCCTATGTGGGAAGGGTATGCCCAGACGTGGGTCCCGTGCTCACTACGCCACTGGAGTCAAGCTATCCTGGCTGATGACGGCTGATAGCCAGAAACCGGTCCTAGGATGCTTGATTCCGGTCCAGGGAAGACATGGCTTGGCAGTTCGGGCTGGACTGTTCCCATGAGGCACAGGGTCAAGACTGATTTGCATATGGCCATGTCTGAACTGGGGTGGGGTGGTGAGCAAAATAACTATGGATTAAACCCAGATCTGTGACTGGGGGTGAATGTTTTGCCTATGTGCAACATTCCGTCCATCATCTTGTGTGTTTTACAGGTTGTACTTGTACATTGTCATGTCACATTTTCCTGCTGTGCCAGATGTGATTTTCCATGTTGTGCACATTAGCGGCACCAGTTGTGTCCTGTGTTCTGTTGTGGAGGTGTTGCTGTTTGTACCGGGATGTTGTCAATGTCGAGGTGCACTTATGCTCATGTGCGTATGCTGCACGTTGGGTGATTCGCTCCAGCGGCTCGGATTTGTCTGCCACTGATCCCTTTCATGCAGTGTGCCTGTCAGTTCTGTGCTTCCAGGGTGCTGAGTTGTTGCAGACTTGGGTGACTTGTGCTCTTTGTCGAGTTGTGACTCTTGGGCATGGTTTGTCCGCAGATGTGTCGTTGACGTCAGGGGTTGTTTGTGCAGGTAGTTGTGTCCGAGTATGACCTGCTCCTTTTCGGGTGTTGTCCGCACTCAGCCACCTCAGTGTCGGGCCGTGTACATTGCCATGATGATAAGACTGCAGCCAAGCTAATCGTCATGTGGTGTCTCTTGCATTGTCAGTGTGGCTGACGTATATGCATGTTTGCTGTGTTTCGCACGTGGGCATGTGTTGGATGTGTGAATGTTGATGTGTTGAGTGGGTGCCCCTTTGGGCACATGGTGTTCGTGGGACTACTTGGTGTTTGTGTGTGTGCTGAGGTGTTCCCGTGGGATCAGGGACATGATCCAGGATCATTGTGGGTGTGCAGTGTGCCCTGCTTGATTGTGCATGTGTGCCATTGTGCCCATCTCCACCTGTCCCCCCACTCCCAGGTCGCTACGCACCATGTTGATGTGATGTTGGGTCATGTTGGGCAGTGTCCAGATCACCAACTCATGTCACCGTCTCCCGACTGGTGACTGTGGCCACCATCTTCTCCATGTCATTCAGCTCATGGTGTTCTGCTGGCCCCCCTCCTCCGGGGTGCGTTGCTGCTTTTGTGTTGGCAGCGGGTTTCTGCTTGGTTTTGCCATTCACATCAGTCCAGCGCATCTTGTGCTCTTCCATTGTCCTCCTCTGCCATGCGACGGCATTCACATGGTCCGAGGTGGTGTGCCATCTTTGCCTCTTTGTTGCCAATGACACGTTGGAGGTGACGTACAGTTGGTGGTGGTGTTCTGTCTCATCCGTGGGGATAATCGGGTTTTCCTGTGGACTGTACCCCGTCTTCCTCTTCCTCTTCTCATTGCCCTTCCACGAGCCCTGTATTCCTGGGTGTTCCTCCATGGGGAATGTGGGGTTCATGTTGTCCTCTGCAGTTGGTCAGGGTGCATCCGTGGTACTCCGCAGTTGGTTTTGTTTTTAGTGGCATTTTCCGTATGCTGTTCTTGTGGTTTTCCCCGCATTACGCGTGGGTATTGCTGGCCTCTCGCTGGTTGTCACTGTTTTCTTATCGCGTTTGGGCCCATCGCGTCTTTTTACGCGTTGGGGTTTGTGTTTTTATCTCCGTCGAGGTGGTTGTATCGCGGACATTGGCCGCGTTTTCGAGGGACTATCGCATGGTACCGCCGTGTTGTGAATTCCACGTTAACACAGGGTTATTTTCCCGTGATAGGCTGCGATGTGTAAAGTTGCGTTCACATTTTTTGGAGGTGTTTAGCACACGTTCTTGTGAATATACCCCATAGTGTTCTGCTCACCCCAGCAGCCCACAATCTCTGCGATGGCTGCGAATCATAGTAGGTCACAACTTAACACCTACCTCATTAATATTCATCAGGTAGGTCAAATTGTGACCCACTGTGATTCAATATTTTGTGAACCAACCTATTAGTTCATAGGTCGGTTTGCAAAATGTCACACAGATCACAAAAATACTAGTCGCAAATTGTTACTAGTATTTGTGGCCGTTGTTTAGTACACCAGGGGGCAGACGTACGAAGCATTTTTGCATTTGTAAAAGGTCTAATTTGCAGAATCCGGCCAACTGCAATTTGCAAATAGATTTTTTGTCATATATGAATCCCAAATTGTGATTCGGTAACATGTTAACGAATTGCAATTTGGGTTCGCATCCAAATACCCATTCAGTATTTGGAAGGAGTGTGTTTAGAGGGTCCTTACTAAATACCAAATCAGCATAGTATGTATTAATGTTTTGCATATCCTGTCGCAAAACAATTAATACTTTACCTACTAACATGCAGTGTTAATGCCAAGGGACTTCTTCCCTTTGTGAATGTTGGCGAAAACATTTTTCAAAAGTAGGCAGTGGTTCGATGGACCACTGCCTGCTTTAAAAATGTTACTTAAACTTTCAATTTTTTTAAGACCATCCCATTTTCCTTTAAGGAAAACGGGTTGCATTTTTAAAAAAAATGCCTTATTTATAGAGATCACAGACATGGTGGACTGGTGACCTCAGCAGGCCCCCATTGCTGTGATGCTGTGATTTATTGTGCGCCTCAATTTGTGACCTACTTCACTAATGTTCATGCGGTAGGTGGTATTGCGACCCACTATGAATCGTCTTTTTGTAAACTAACCTATTAGTACATAGGTCGATTCGCAAAAACAGAATGGATTCGGTAAAAGTCGGTGTGCAAATTCGACCCCTTTTACCTAATGCATTCTTGGTATATGAAGCCCATAGTTTGCAAATGATGCGGTAATACCATACTTTGTCCTTGTAAACATTTTGCATGGTAATACCTGGTGGAGTTTGTGCTCGGAAAGTACCACACTTTGAGAGTTTTGCAGTTCTGAATATAAGAAGGCATGCAGTATTACAGCATTAATCATCATTATAAGGTGTGTAACACTAAATGATGCAGTAACATCGACCCGTACGATAACGCTTCTGATGATATTGTATTGTACATTGAATTTATGTAGCACTTACTACTCCAGACGAGGCTTTGAAGCACTTTGTGGCGAGTAGCACGCGCCTCCGGAACCCAATAATAGAGGTTACTAGCTAATAGATTAGTAAACTGTTTTTCTTTCCTTTGTGCATTAGTTGTGTTAGGTTTATGGTCTTGATTTCTTGTGTGTTTAGTAGTGCTAATAAAAGTAAGGATAGAATGATGGGACTGGATTTGAAATGGGAAGTAGTAAGTTGTTTTTGTATGTAGTTATTGTGTGTACCTGTTAGTTAGGTGACATGGCTAAAACAAGAGGGGTACGTTTGAGAAGGATGTTTGGGGGTTCACAGCAGTCAGAAAGGTTTGGGATGAGTGAGAGAGAGGTGGGATGATATATATATATATATATTATCTACTGGCGGTCGCCAGTAGATAGTTATAGTTAGGACCTATTTTCCATAGGAAATCCGCAACATTCTATTTGAAATAACGTTGGCGCCGGTTGACGAATCTTCGCAGCTTCCAACTTGTTGGGGCGCTCCGGTCCGCTCCTATCCTGAAAGTCTCGGGGTGATACATCAAGCGGGGGCCGAGAAAAAGGGGTTCCCAAACGCGTTTTCCCCATTCATTTTTCCATAGGAACCTTTAGTCGCAGCTACAGCCCGAACTGCTGAACGGAATTACACCAAATTTGGCAAAGAGGTAGCCCTTGGTTCAGTGTCGTGCCTTTTGCTTAAATGGTGTAAATCCGTTCAGTAGTTCCTGAGAAAATCAAAAGTAAAGTCACATATATATCTATGGCCGAGTAGGGTCCGCGTACCCTCCCGATCACGAGCTGCATGCTAATTGGCTGTCAACACTCCAAATCAGGAAGTGTTGGCAGCCATTTTGTAGAACCAAGGGACAGAAACAAGTGCGCAAAGCGCAAAAAGGGGGCAGGGTAGAAACACCCTGACCCCCTAGGTCTGCTCAGGAGGTCCCACAAGGACCCCCTGGGCAGAAAAATGCATTAAAAAAAAAAAAAAATCGTCGGGATGCGCTTAGGGTGCGCGGATCCCGCCGAGAAAAAAAAAAGAGAAGCAAGTGCGCAAAATGCACAGAGGGGGAGGGTAGAAACACCCTGACCCCCTAGGTCTGCTCAGGGGGTCCCACAAGGACCCCCTGGGCAGAAAAAAGCATTTTTAAAGAAAATAAATTGGCGGGATGCGCTTAGGGTGCGCGAATCCCGCAGAAAAAAAAAAAAACGAAGCGCGGTCTCTCACGCTTCGTTGTTAATTGGCCCCCGGGTGGCCCAAGTCCCGGGGGCATGTGGGGGGTAGGTTTATGTTTTATGTGGGGGCCTCTAAGGCCCCAAGCCCGAGGACTGCCACCCCGGGGCTTTAAATAAAACATGGTGCGGGAGGGCTCTCCGCCCTCCCGCAGCCCCGGGACCGCCACCCCGGGGCTTCTTTTTTAAAATTAATCACCTGTGTGGGGGGCTCTATCCCGGGACACTGTAGTTTGCTATAACAGTGCGGGAGCCTCGCGGCTCCCGTCCTGTCAAAGCAAACTGCTTTGGATATTGAGGCGAGAGCAGGGAACCCTGCTCTCGCTCAATATCCAAAGACAATTGCTTTTCCACATGGGGAGCAGCATGTTAGCAGCTCCCCATGTGGAAAGCAATGCCGGCTCCCGCAGGACGCTGGGAGCCGGCATGGTCCGTGGGGAGTTGGGGTCCCCCACGGACCCCAAAGGATAGGGCCAGCCTCGGGGGATGGGGTCCCCAGGGCAAGTAGTGGCCCGGGAGGGGGGCCACGCGGCCCCCCTCCCCAAATTAGAAAAAAAAAAGGTGGCAATGACCCGGGGGATGGGGTCCCCGGGCCGAAATTGGCCACGGGAGTGGGGCCCACGCGGTCCCTTTCCCGTTCACATTTAAAAAAAAAAAAAAAGGGGGTCAGGCCCTGGGGGATGGGGTCCCCAGGGCCCAAAATAATTAAAAAGAAGGGGGGCCACACAGCCCCCTTTAAAAAAAAATCAAAAAAAAAAAATCCGGCATCGGCCACGCCCCCTCCTTGTCAGCACCCTGGCGCGTTTGCAGAGGGGGAAGGAATTCCCCTTGAATACTGGGGGTCCCTGGGGGCCAACTAGCCCACCATGAACCTCCAGTATGCGCCAGGGGGCTGCGTTGCAGAGAGGTGTTCTGAGGCCACGCCCCTTTTTACACCTCTCTGCAACGCAGCTCTGTGGCGCTTAATGGTGGTAGCTGGTGGGCTAGTTGCACCCCAGGGACCCTCAGGATTCAACGGGAGCTAATCCCCCGACTTAAAACGCGCCACGGGGCGCGTTTGCACAGTGGTGAAGGGAGGGGGCGGGGCCTGAGGTGACGTGTGCAAACAGGCCCTGTGGCGCGTTTTAAGATAGGGAATTAAATCCCCTTCAATCCTGAGGGTCCCTAGGGGCCAACTAGCCCACCAGGTACCTCCAGTAAGCGCCACGGAGCTGCGTTGCAGAGTGTTGTAAAAAGGGGCGTGGCCTCTGAACACCTCTCTGCAACGCAGCTCTCTGGCGCATACTGGAGGTATCTGGTGGGCTAGTTGGCCCCTAGGGACCCTCGGGATTGAGGAGGAATTAATTCTCCAACTTAAAACGCGCCATAGGGCGAGTTTGCAGACATGTCACCTCAGGCCCCACCCCTTCCTTCACCATTGTGCAAATATTCCTCTAAAATCAGCCGAAATACGAATTCCGATTTACTCACCTGTTATCAGGAGAGACCTCAGTGCTGCATCTTTGAGCCCAGTACTGATCCTCAAAAGTAATTTTAACCGTACTTACCAGTAACTTGAATTTCCTTCCATAGGCTAACATTGACTGGTTTCGCTTGGAATATCTTCTAAGTGTGGAGTTTTGGAACTTTATAATATTCCTCTAAAATCAGCCGAACTACGAATTCCGATTTACTCACCTATTATCAGGAGAGAACCCAGTGCTGCATCTTTTAGCCCAGCACTGACCTTGAAAAGTAATTCTAACCGTACTTACCAGTAACTTGAATTTCCTTCCATAGGCTAACATTGACTGGTTTCACTTGGAAATTCTTCTAAGTGTGGAGTTTTGGAACTTTATAATATTCCTCTAAAATCAGCCGAACTACGAATTCCGATTTACTCACCTGTTATCAGGAGAGACCTCAGTGCTGTATCTTTCAGCCCAGTACTGACCCTGAAATGTAATTCTAACCGTATTTACCAGTAACTTGTATTTCCTTCCATAGGAAACCATTGTCTGGTTTTCAGCAGAAAAGTTTCAAAGTGTCGATTTTCACAAACTACAAATATTCCTTACAAATCGCCTGTATGACTTAAACGCATTCTTTCAACTGTTTACAGGAGATGCACCAGTGCTGGATCCAAGATCCACCACTGAGTAAGGAAAAGTAACGATAACACTACTTACCTGCTAAGTGAATTTCCTCCCATAGGAAAACATTGGTGATTCTATGTGAAAAAGTTTGTCAACTTTTAAAATACAATAATATTCCTTAAAAATCACTACTGTAACCAAAACGATTTTACTCAACTGTTTACAGGAGATGTCCCAGGACTGAATCTAGGATCCAGTCCTGTGGTTAGAAAAAGTAATCCATAAAGTAACTAATTGCATTTAACTTGAAATTCACATTGAGCTCAATGTTGCATTGTGTTTGAAATTGTGTTGCCCATTGCAACAACTGTAACTACTGTACTTAAAAGTCTATTGCCTATTTGCAAAGTATTTAAACTAAAGTAAGTCATTCTGAGAAAGTATATTTTGTAATGTAATGTATAATGTAATTACAATGTAATTTAAACAATAAAATATCTAAAAATAAATAGTTTAAAAAAATGTTGTAAATCAGTATCAAAAAAATAAATATAACAATTAATACATTTAAAAATTGTCATTTACAAAACCTTTGAAATTCACTGAAAAAAACCATAGGTTTCAGACATGTTATAGTTAGGAATTAGCATTTAAAAAACCTTTGAAATTCACTGAAAAAACCATAGGTTTCAGGCACGTTATAGGTAGAAATTAGCATTTAAAAACCCTTACAAATTCACTGAAAAAAACCATAGGTTTTAGGGACAGTTATAGTTAGTTGGACATTGCACTCGTACAAAACCCGTGAAATTCCCCCGTTATAGTTAGTTCAGGTAACTATAACTCGCGCCCATAATGCACTTCTGATGACGTCACATATTACATCACTCATGACATGGTCAGTGACATCACTGATGACATCACTGACTCGTGAGATCGTAGAGCTTTAAACTTCATTCTGATCTATTGTACACAGTTCTTTCTCATGTGGCGAGTTATTATTGAAAGCTAATCTTTAATAATTGAGTCATTACAGTATGTATATTTTATTAATTTTTTTGTTTACAAACCTACTGCTCACGCGAGATGATTGTGGGAGTCGAACACACAGTCCCCTTCGTGCCCTACGAGTAGGCTATACATCCTGTCTGGTTCTCGCGATCTGTTTGCGAGATCGTACATTTGGAATTAATTTCATAACAGTGTATTTTGGTAATTTTGAAGAAAATATGACATAAGATGTGTTGTTTAAGGTAGAAAAACTGTTGATGTATCATTGCATTTCAGATATAAAGGAAGTACTCTTTTTACGATCTCGTATGCCTCTCGTGAGACACTCAGGAAAGGAAAGACATCACAAGGAAGGATTGTGATTAAGGCTTCCTTTTTTCTGTTTTTACTGATTTTTACAGATAAATACAGACAGAAAACAATGTGTTTCCTGTCTGTATTTATTTTTAAAAGTGGAAAAATACTGAAAATGATGCTTCTTGTGAGAGACTCTCCATGCTGTATTTTATGTATTCCAGGCAAAAGCTGAGCAGATAGCATGGAGAGGGAAATTATGAGACTTCCTTAAATACAGGCGTATATTAACATATATTTGTAGTACAACGCTAATATGTACCTGTGAGTGTAGTCTTTTGTTATACGCGGCTGCATAAATTGTTAAATTGTGAAGGCATCAATGTATGAGTGCATGTCCAAGAGTTAAATAAACGTGGAAATATACCATTTTACTGCTGAGTTTAACCTCAAAATACAGAATAAATATGGATAAATACCAATAAGACGACCAAACAATAAATATGGATAAATACAGACTGAAATGTTAAAAGAATAAATTCCATAAAACCGGGAGCCTTTATTGTGATTGGTTCATATGGATGTCTTTATTTAGAAAAGAAAGATTAATTCCTTGTTGCTTCATTTGGCTTTTGGGTTTTGCTGTGGTTAGAACTTTGTGGCTACCTCTCTGACATTGCTCATTTTCTGTCACCAGAATGTCAGCCTCAGATTCAGATGAGCAACCTAGTGCTGTTCCTACAACTCAGCCACCCAAGGATTGCTTGGTGTGGCAATTGTTTGAAATGAGGCCAGGTGGGGAAAAAGAATCTACGAAATATGTCAAATGTAAAATATGCAAAAGGAGTTTAATAGAGGCAGTCAGAACAAGCAATGAAGCATGAGTACCACTTGGATGTGGTGACATTTGAGAGCTATGCATCCTCAACGCCTTACTCGGGCTGTGTTAGCCCATGCTGCAGAGCTTGATAACTCCTCAGTGACATCCACGTCTTTTGAACCTGGTGACACTGTGCCTGCCCAGGTACTCAACACTCAAGCAGATAACAACCCTGCTTATTTAAATAAAGCCTTTTACACTGCTTATTCAAGAATATACTTTTTTTGTCTGGAAAAAGCAGGGCTGCACAGGACAAACTTGTCCAAGATTATAAATTTCCACCTAGACAGTAGTTTTTAAAACCTTTTTTTCTAGATTTTTCTCCTCTTGGTTTTGAAGGAGATGTTTTTTTACTCCCAGTTTCTTGTTTTTGTTGTACCCTTTAAAAAAAGTGAAAATCACCAAAAACTCAATTGTTCAAAAATGCTAAATAAAAAAAGCTCTTTTCAGAGCTACCCTATACTTTCATTATGTATGTTGTTTGTACTATGTTACTCTTTTTTCCTTCTTGATGACTGTCACGAGAAACTCACAAGAGCCACAATGCTCTCATACACAGCATGGTTGACTCTCGTGAACCTCTCGCAAGAGACAGGCGCACAGTCCTCTGCATCCACTATGAGGGGGCAGTGTTGGCGGCTTTACGATTTTCAAAACACACAAGATGATGGACGGAATGTTGCACATTGGCAAACATTCACCCCCAGTCACAGATCTGGGTTTAATCCATCGTTATTTTGCTTCACCACGCCACCCCAGTTCAGACATAGCCATATGCAAATCAGTCTTGACCCTGTGCCTCATGGGAACAGTCCAGACCGAACTGCCAAGCCATGTCTTCCCTGGACCGGAATCAAGCATCCTAGGACCGGTTTCGGGCTTTCAGCCCTCATCAGCCAGGATAGCTTGACTCCAGTGGCGTAGTGAGCACGGGACCCACGTCTGGGCATACCCTTCCCACTTAGGGCGAAATGCAAAACACACAAGATGATGGACGGAATGTTGCACATTGGCAAACATTCACCCCCAGTCACAGATCTGGGTTTAATCCATCGTTATTTTGCTTCACCACGCCACCCCAGTTCAGACATAGCCATATGCAAATCAGTCTTGACCCTGTGCCTCATGGGAACAGTCCAGACCGAACTGCCAAGCCATGTCTTCCCTGGACCGGGAATCAAGCATCCTAGGACCGGTTTCGGGCTTTCAGCCCTCATCAGCCAGGATAGCTTGACTCCAGTGGCGTAGTGAGCACGGGACCCACGTCTGGGCATACCCTTCCCACTTAGAGGCGAAATGCAAAACACACAAGATGATGGACGGAATGTTGCACATTGGCAAACATTCACCCCCAGTCACAGATCTGGGTTTAATCCATCGTTATTTTGCTTCACCACGCCACCCCAGTTCAGACATAGCCATATGCAAATCAGTCTTGACCCTGTGCCTCATGGGAACAGTCCAGACCGAACTGCCAAGCCATGTCTTCCCTGGACCGGAATCAAGCATCCTAGGACCGGTTTCGGGCTTTCAGCCCTCATCAGCCAGGATAGCTTGACTCCAGTGGCGTAGTGAGCACGGGACCCACGTCTGGGCATACCCTTCCCACTTAGGGCGAAATGCAAAACACACAAGATGATGGACGGAATGTTGCACATTGGCAAACATTCACCCCCAGTCACAGATCTGGGTTTAATCCATCGTTATTTTGCTTCACCACGCCACCCCAGTTCAGACATAGCCATATGCAAATCAGTCTTGACCCTGTGCCTCATGGGAACAGTCCAGACCGAACTGCCAAGCCATGTCTTCCCTGGACCGGAATCAAGCATCCTAGGACCGGTTTCGGGCTTTCAGCCCTCATCAGCCAGGATAGCTTGACTCCAGTGGCGTAGTGAGCACGGGACCCACGTCTGGGCATACCCTTCCCACTTAGGGCGAAATGCAAAACACACAAGATGATGGACGGAATGTTGCACATTGGCAAACATTCACCCCAGTCACAGATCTGGGTTTAATCCATCGTTATTTTTGCTTCACCACGCCACCCCAGTTCAGACATAGCCATATGCAAATCAGTCTTGACCCTGTGCCTCATGGGAACAGTCCAGACCGAACTGCCAAGCCATGTCTTCCCTGGACCGGAATCAAGCATCCTAGGACCGGTTTCGGGCTTTCAGCCCTCATCAGCCAGGATAGCTTGACTCCAGTGGCGTAGTGAGCACGGGACCCACGTCTGGGCATACCCTTCCCACTTAGGGGCGAAATGCAAAACACACAAGATGATGGACGGAATGTTGCACATTGGCAAACATTCACCCCCAGTCACGAGATCTGGGTTTAATCCATCGTTATTTTGCTTCACCACGCCACCCCAGTTCAGACATAGCCATATGCAAATCAGTCTTGACCCTGTGCCTCATGGGAACAGTCCAGACCGAACTGCCAAGCCATGTCTTCCCTGGACCGGAATCAAGCATCCTAGGACCGGTTTCGGGCTTTCAGCCCTCATCAGCCAGGATAGCTTGACTCCAGTGGCGTAGTGAGCACGGGACCCACGTCTGGGCATACCCTTCCCACTTAGGGCGAAATGCAAAACACACAAGATGATGGACGGAATGTTGCACATTGGCAAACATTCACCCCCAGTCACAGATCTGGGTTTAATCCATCGTTATTTTGCTTCACCACGCCACCCCAGTTCAGACATAGCCATATGCAAATCAGTCTTGACCCTGTGCCTCATGGGAACAGTCCAGACCGAACTGCCAAGCCATGTCTTCCCTGGACCGGAATCAAGCATCCTAGGACCGGTTTCGGGCTTTCAGCCCTCATCAGCCAGGATAGCTTGACTCCAGTGGCGTAGTGAGCACGGGACCCACGTCTGGGCATACCCTTCCCACTTAGGGCGAAATGCAAAACACACAAGATGATGGACGGAATGTTGCACATTGGCAAACATTCACCCCCAGTCACGAGATCTGGGTTTAATCCATCGTTATTTTGCTTCACCACGCCTGAAACCGGTCCTAGGATGCTTGATTCCGGTCCAGGGAAGACATGGCTTGGCAGTTCGGTCTGGACTGTTCCCATGAGGCACAGGGTCAAGACTGATTTGCATATGGCTATGTCTGAACTGGGGTGGCGTGGTGAAGCAAAATAATGATGGATTAAGCCCAGATCTGTGACTGGGGTGAATGTTTGCCAATGTGCAGCATTCTGTCCATCATCTTGTGTGTTTTGCGTTTAGCCCTAAGTGGAAGGGTATGCCCAGACGTGGGTCCCGTGCTCACTACGCCACTGGAGTCAAGCTATCCTGGCTGATGAAGGCTGATAGCCTGAAACCGGTCCTAGGATGCTTGATTCCGGTCCAGGAAGACATGGCTTGGCAGTTAGGTCTGGACTGTTCCCATGAGCACAGGGTCAAGACTGATTTGCATATGGCTATGTCTGAACTGGGGTGGCGTGGTGAAGCAAAATAACGATGGATTAAGCCCAGATCTGTGACTTGGAGTGAATGTTTGCCAATGTGCAGCATTCTGTCCATCATCTTGTGTGTTTTGCGTTTAGCCCTAAGTGGAAGGGTATGCCCAGACGTGGGTCCCGTGCTCACTATGCCACTGGAGTCAAGCTATCCTGGCTGATGAAGGCTGATAGCCTGAAGCCGGTCCTAGGATGCTTGATTCCGGTCCAGGAAGACATGGCTTGGCAGTTCGGTCTGGACTGTTCCCATGAGGCACAGGGTCAAGACTGATTTGCATATGGCTATGTCTGAACTGGGGTGGCGTGGTGAAGCAAAATAACGATGGATTAAGCCCAGATCTGTGACTGGGGTGAATGTTTGCCAATGTGCAGCATTCTGTCCATCATCTTGTGTGTTTTGCGTTTCGCCTAAGTGGAAGAGGGTATGCCCAGACGTGGGTCCCGTGCTCACTACGCCACTGGAGTCAAGCTATCCTGGCTGATGAAGGCTGATAGCCTGAGACCGGTCCTAGGATGCTTGATTCCGGTCCAGGGAAGACATGGCTTGGCAGTTCGGTCTGGACTGTTCCCATGAGGCACAGGGTCAAGACTGATTTGCATATGGCTATGTCTGAACTGGGGTGGCGTGGTGAAGCAAAATAACGATGGATTAAGCCCAGATCTGTGACTGGGGGTGAATGTTTGCCAATGTGCAGCATTCTGTCCATCATCTTGTGTGTTTTGCGTTTCGCCCTAAGTGGGAAGGGTATGCCCAGACGTGGGTCCCGTGCTCACTACGCCACTGGAGTCAAGCTATCCTGGCTGATGAAGGCTGATAGCCTGAAACCGGTCCTAGGATGCTTGATTCCGGTCCAGGGAAGACATGGCTTGGCAGTTCGGTCTGGACTGTTCCCATGAGGCACAGGGTCAAGACTGATTTGCATATGGCTATGTCTGAACTGGGGTGGCGTGGTGAAGCAAAATAACGATGGATTAAGCCCAGATGTGTGACTGGGGGTGAATGTTTGCCAATGTGCAGCATTCTGTCCATCATCTTGTGTGTTTTGAGTTTCGCCCTAAGTGGAAGGGTATGCCCAGACGTGGGTCCCGTGCTCACTACGCCACTGGAGTCAAGCTATCCTGGCTGATGAAGGCTGATAGCCTGAAACCGGTCCTAGGATGCTTGATTCCGGTCCAGGGAAGACATGGCTTGGCAGTTCGGTCTGGACTGTTCCCATGAGGCACAGGGTCAAGACTGATTTGCATATGGCTATGTCTGAACTGGGGTGGCGTGGTGAAGCAAAATAACGATGGATTAAGCCCAGATCTGTGACTGGGGGTGAATGTTTGCCAATGTGCAGCATTCTGTCCATCATCTTGTGTGTTTTGCGTTTCGCCCTAAGTGGGAAGGGTATGCCCAGACGTGGGTCCCCTGCTCACTATGCCACTGGAGTCAAGCTATCCTGGCTGATGAAGGCTGATAGCCTGAAACCGGTCCTAGGATGCTTGATTCCGGTCCAGGGAAGACATGGCTTGGCAGTTCGGTCTGGACTGTTCCCATGAGGCACAGGGTCAAGACTGATTTGGCATATGGCTATGTCTGAACTGGGGTGGCGTGGTGAAGCAAAATAACGATGGATTAAGCCCAGATCTGTGACTGGGGGTGAATGTTTGCCAATGTGCAGCATTCTGTCCATCATCTTGTGTGTTTTGCGTTTCGCCCTAAGTGGGAAGGGTATGCCCAGACGTGGGTCCCGTGCTCACTACGCCACTGGAGTCAAGCTATCCTGGCTGATGAAGGCTGATAGCCTGAAACCGGTCCTAGGATGCTTGATTCCGGTCCAGGGAAGACATGGCTTGGCAGTTCGGTCTGGACTGTTCCCATGAGGCACAGGGTCAAGACTGATTTGCATATGGCTATGTCTGAACTGGGGTGGCGTGGTGAAGCAAAATAACGATGGATTAAGCCCAGATCTGTGACTGGGGGTGAATGTTTGCCAATGTGCAGCATTCTGTCCATCATCTTGTGTGTTTTGCGTTTCGCCCTAAGTGGGAAGGGTATGCCCAGACGTGGGTCCCGTGCTCACTACGCCACTGGAGTCAAGCTATCCTGGCTGATGAAGGCTGATAGCCTGAAACCGGTCCTAGGATGCTTGATTCCGGTCCAGGGAAGACATGGCTTGGCAGTTCGGTCTGGACTGTTCCCATGAGGCACAGGGTCAAGACTGATTTGCATATGGCTATGTCTGAACTGGGGTGGCGTGGTGAAGCAAAATAACGATGGATTAAGCCCAGATCTGTGACTGGGGGTGAATGATTGCCAATGTGCAGCATTCTGTCCATCATCTTGTGTGTTTTGCGTTTCGCCCTAAGTGGGAAGGGTATGCCCAGACGTGAGTCCCGTGCTCACTACGCCACTGGAGTCAAGCTATCCTGGCTGATGAAGGCTGATAGCCTGAAACCGGTCCTAGGATGCTTGATTCCGGTCCAGGGAAGACATGGCTTGGCAGTTCGGTTTGGACTGTTCCCATGAGGCACAGGGTCAAGACTGATTTGCATATGGCTATGTCTGAACTGGGGTGGCGTGGTGAAGCAAAATAACGATGGATTAAGCCCAGATCTGTGACTGGGGGTGAATGTTTGCCAATGTGCAGCATTCTGTCCATCATCTTGTGTGTTTTGCGTTTCGCCCTAAGTGGGAAGGGTATGCCCAGACGTGGGTCCCGTGCTCACTACGCCACTGGAGTCAAGCTATCCTGGCTGATGAAGGCTGATAGCCTGAAACCGGTCCTAGGATGCTTGATTCCGGTCCAGGGAAGACATGGCTTGGCAGTTCGGTCTGGACTGTTCCCATGAGGCACAGGGTCAAGACTGATTTGCATATGGCTATGTCTGAACTGGGGTGGCGTGGTGAAGCAAAATAACGATGGATTAAGCCCAGATCTGTGACTGGGGGTGAATGTTTGCCAATGTGCAGCATTCTGTCCATCATCTTGTGTGTTTTGCGTTTCGCCCTAAGTGGGAAGGGTATGCCCAGACGTGGGTCCCGTGCTCACTACGCCACTGGAGTCAAGCTATCCTGGCTGATGAAGGCTGATAGCCTGAAACCGGTCCTAGGATGCTTGATTCCGGTCCAGGGAAGACATGGCTTGGCAGTTCGGTCTGGACTGTTCCTATGAGGCACAGGGTCAAGACTGATTTGCATATGGCTATGTCTGAACTGGGGTGGCGTGGTGAAGCAAAATAACGATGGATTAACCCCTTCGGTGCTTATGACGAGCTGGACTCGTCATGGCACACAGTGCTCGTGTGCTCATGACGAGTCCAGCTCGTCATAAGACCACCCACGGGGGAAGCGCTGGCGCTCCCCCCGTGGGAATCCGATCGTCGGGTTTTTTTGAGGGAAGGCAGGGGAAGGACTTCCCCTGCCCCCCGCCCCCCCCGCCCTCCCATCAATGACGTCAGCGCGCGAGGTGCGCTGACATCATTGAGGGTTTCCCTTTCTTCCCCGACGCGCTGGAAGCCATTTGCTTCCAGCGCGTCGGGGAAATAAGGTGAGTTTTGGCTCGGGGAGGGGGTTTGATTCTAAAAGAGACATCGAGGGAAAGGAAAGGGTTTTCCTTTCCCCCGATGCCTCTTTTGTGCATTCCTGCTGCACGATCATGTGATCGTGCAGCAGGAATGCCCACGAGGCACAATTCGTGAGCGTGGAGATGTGCCTTCTCTCCATTTACACCCTGAAAAGTTAGCTGTAATACTTGATGGAGGTCTTTGCATCCTTGAATTTCTCGAGCGCAATGCTTACCGATCCCGGTGCTTTCGGCGCGGTGGCAAAGTTACAGACACACTGGTCACTGGAGACAATTGTTCCGGTCCTTTACGCAGCTGTAGGTAAGGAAAGGCACTATACATTTACCCAACGAGGTAGCACTTACTGATTAGCCAGTAGAAAGTACTCCAGTTGAGTAGAGGTATTGCACAAAACGGTGGCATCTTCGTGGATAAATATGCAGGGCAGATGTGCCTTCTCTCCATTTCCAACGTGAAAAGTTAGCTGTAATCCTTGATGGAGGTCTTTGCATCCTTCATTTTCTCGAGCGCAATTCTCGTGTAGAATTCGTGAGCGTGGAGATGTGCATTCTCTCCATTTACACCCTGAAAAGTTAGCTGTAATCCTTGATGGAGGTCTTTGCATCCTTGAATTTCTCGAGCGCAATGCTCGTGTAGTTCCTGTGACCATGAGGTTCCTTCTCCTCGTCTGCCGCTGAGATCCTGCTCTGACCCTTTATAAACAAGAGGCATGTGAACGGGGCTAGAAGCCCCGCTCGTTTGGCCCCGCCACACATACACTAGCGGTATGCAACGTATGCCCGCCCTTCCCCCACTATGATGGACAGCTTACCGATCCCGGTGCTTTCGGCGCGGTGGCAAATTTACAGACACACAGGTCACTGGAGACAATTGTTCTGGTCCTTTACGCAGCTGTAGTGTAGGAAAGGCACTATACATTTACCCAACGAGGTAGCACTTACTGATTAGCCAGTAGAAAGTACTCCAGTTGAGTAGAGGTATTGCACAAAACGGTGGCATCTTCGTGGATAAATATGCAGGGCAGATGTGCCTTCTCTCCATTTCCAACGTGAAAAGTTAGCTGTAATCCTTGATGGAGGTCTTTGCATCCTTCATTTTCTCGAGCGCAATTCTCGTCTAGAATTCGTGAGCGTGGAGATGTGCATTCTCTCCATTTACACCCTGAAAAGTTAGCTGTAATCCTTGATGGAGGTCTTTGCATCCTTGAATTTCTCGAGCGCAATGCTCGTGTAGTTCCTGTGACCATGAGGTTCCTTCTCCTCGTCTGCCGCTGAGATCCTGCTCTGACCCTTTATAAACAAGAGGCATGTGAACGGGGCTAGAAGCCCCGCTCGTTTGGCCCCGCCACACATACACTAGCGGTATGCAACGTATGCCCGCCCTTCCCCCACTATGATGGACAGCTTACCGATCCCGGTGCTTTCGGCGCGGTGGCAAAGTTACAGACACACAGGTCACTGGAGACAATTCTTCTGGTCCTTTACGCAGCTGTAGTGTAGGAAAGGCACTATACATTTACCCAACGAGGTAGCACTTACTGATTAGCCAGTAGAAAGTACTCCAGTTGAGTAGAGGTATTGCACAAAACGGTGGCATCTTCGTGGATAAATATGCAGGGCAGATGTGCCTTCTCTCCATTTCCAACGTGAAAAGTTAGCTGTAATCCTTGATGGAGGTCTTTGCATCCTTCATTTTCTCGAGCGCAATTCTCGTGTAGAATTCGTGAGCGTGGAGATGTGCCTTCTCTCCATTTACACCCTGAAAAGTTAGCTGTAATCCTTGATGGAGGTCTTTGCATCCTTGAATTTCTCGAGCGCAATGCTCGTGTAGTTCCTGTGACCAGGAGGTTCCTTCTCCTCGTCTGCCGCTGAGATCCTGCTCTGACCCTTTATAAACAAGAGGCATGTGAACGGGCCTAGAAGCCCCGCTCGTTTGGCCCCGCCACACATACACTAGCGGTATGCAACGTATGCCCGCCCTTTCCCCACTATGATGGACAGCTTACTCAAAGGACCCCGGCGCTTTCGGCGCGGTGGCAAAGTTACAGACACACAGGTCACTGGAGACAATTCTTCTGGTCCTTTACGCAGCTGTAGTGTAGGAAAGGCACTATACATTTACCCAACGAGGTAGCACTTACTGATTAGCCAGTAGAAAGTACTCCAGTTGAGTAGAGGTATTGCACAAAACGGTGGCATCTTCGTGGATAAATATGCAGGGCAGATGTGCCTTCTCTCCATTTACACCCTGAAAAGTTAGCTGTAATCCTTGATGGAGGTCTTTGCATCCTTGAATTTCTCGAGCGCAATGCTCGTGTAGTTCCTGTGACCAGGAGGTTCCTTCTCCTCGTCTGCCGCTGAGATCCTGCTCTGACCCTTTATCCCCTTCGGTGCTTATGACGAGCTGGACTCGTCATGGCACACAGTGCTCGTGACGAGTCCAGCTCGTCATAAGACCACCCACGGGGAAGCGCTGGCGCTCCCCCGTGGGAATCTGATCGTTAGGTTTTTTTTTTGGGGAGGCAGGGAAGGGCTTCCTCCCGCCCCATCAATGACGTCAGCGCGCGAGGTGCGCTGACATCATTGAGGTTTCCCTTTCTTCCCCGACGCGCTGGAAGCCATTTGCTTCCAGCGCGTCGGGAAATCAGGTGAGGTTTGGCTCGGGGAGGGGGGGGTTTGTATCAAAAGAGGCATCGAGGGAAAGGAAAGGGTTTTCCTTTCCCCCGATGCCTCTTTTGTGCATTCCTGCTGCACGATCATGTGATCGTGCAGCAGGAATGCCCACTAGGCACCAGGGTTTTTTTAATTTTTGTGTTGGGGAGTGGCCAAAAGGGCAAGGGTTGCTCCCCTTTTACGGGTGTGAATATTTTATTTATACTGTTAGGCCCACCTACCCCTTAGCTTGGCTGGTGGATTGTGTGTGGACTGGTGCATTATTTGCATATGTGATTGTAATGTTTTTTTCCTCCTTTTTATTCTAGTGTAAAGCTTTTGATTCCTGTTTGCGGTTTCGGCAGTTGTGGTTCTGCAGTTTTGCGTAATTGCATTTATTTGGTAAGAAAAATATTTTTGTTGTGTGTACTCCAAATGAGTATTATTGTCATGCATGAATGAATTTTTTTGTAAGTGGTGCCATAAAGGCAGCATATTTGTTAGTGTTCAGAGCATGAAATTCTTTGCGATGTTTTGCATTGTCTTATGTGTAATTTTTTTCTTCTTCTTTTTAGTGGGATATTGTTGATCCTTACTGTGTCTGTGCAGAGTAGGTGGTGGTGAGTCTAGCTGCTTCTGTCACGTGAGTGGTATAGTGTTGGAGTATATAGGTCTTTGTGATAAAGCTACATTTTGTTTATTTCTTTTTTTTTACAAAGGGTTTGTTGTTGTTGACTTGTTTGACAAGTAACCTTTATTAGTAAGCATTATGGCTAGCCGTAGAATTACTGCTCAGCAGGTGGTTGGTTTGCTTCTTGAATCTTCCTCTGAGCAGGATTATGAGACTGACAGTGCGTCTGAGGGAGAGGAGGGAGGGGAAGATTCAGGCAGTGAGTTTTCTCTCCACATGGAATCATCGGATGATGAAGGTACTCTCAGTGCAGATGAAGTGCCAGATTTAGAGGAGGATACTACTGTGCCGATGGTGCAAGAGGCATCTGGATTGCAGCCTGGGGCTGCTAGGCTTCCTACTGGAAGTGCTGGACTCTGGGTTGATCCAAACATGGTGCAGCCGGTGTTGCCTGCCTTTAGTGGTTATGCAGGGTGTAGAGTGGATTGTGAACATTATTTGCCTATACAGTATTTTCAGTTGTTTATGGATGATGTATTTTTGGGTGAGATTGTTGAGCAGACTAATTTGTATGCTGAACAGTTTTTGAGGGACAACAGTGCCAGACTTAGGCCCCATTCTAGAGCTAGCCGGTGGAGTCCCACAAATCTGGAAGAGATGAAGAAGTTTTTGGGTTTGACTTTTTTGATGGGTTTGATAAGGAAGCCGTCCATGGGTTCATATTGGTCTACCAGTCCCTTGATGGCAACGGCCATATTTCCTGCAGTTATGACTCGTGATCGGTATTTACTTTTGCTTCGGATGCTGCATTTTGTTGATAATGGTTTGGCGTTGCCACGAGATCACCCTGAATGTGACCGTCTTTTTAAGATTCGGCCTGTTCTTGATCACTTTGTAGATCGATTTTCAGAGATCTATACTCCAGGGAAAGAAATATCTATTGATGAGTCTTTGGTGCTGTTCAAGGGCCGTTTGGTTTTTAGGCAGTACATTCCTAGCAAGAGGGCACGCTATGGAATTAAGCTGTATATGTTGTCTGAGAGTAGGACAGGATATGTTTTTAATTTGCGTGTGTACACTGGTAGGGATTCCACTATTGACCCCCCTGGTTGTCCGTCCACTTTAGTAGGAGTTTCAGAGAAAATTGTGTGGGAACTTGCTAGAGGACTGTTTAACAGAGGCCACCATTTGTACCTTGATAACTTCTACACTGCTGTGCAATTGTTTAAGGAATTGTTCAAAGTGGACACTTTTGCTTGTGGCACAATCCGCTCTAACCGTAAAGGTTATCCAAAAGAGCTTGTTTGCAAAAAACTTCAGAGGGGACAGTGCAGTGCCTTGCGTAGTGAGGAACTGCTAGCTGTGAAATTTGTGGACAGGAGGGATGTGTACATGCTGACTACCATCCATGATGAGAGTACTTCACCTGTGGCTGTTTGGGGTCAGATTGCTGAAGTGCGCAAACCTGTGTGCATTTTAGACTACAATAAGCACATGGGTGGTGTTGATAGAGTAGATCAGAGGTTGGAACCTTACACTGCTATTCGTAAGTCTTACATTTGGTATAAGAAGTTGGCCATCCATCTCTTCAATTTAGCAACTTTCAATGCTTTTGTTGTGTTCAAGGAGTGTTCTCCTGCGTCAAAGTTGACTTTTGTTCAGTTTCAGGAGTCTGTCATAGGCAGCCTTGTTGTTGTGGAACAGGCAAGTGTTCCTAGAGTTGGAGTGGTGGAGGATGTGGCTCGATTGAAAGATCGCCACTTTCCTGATCACATTCCTCCTACACTCTCAAAAGACTTTCCCACTAGGAGATGTAGAGTCTGTTGGCGAAGAGGTACGCGGAAGGAGACTCGTATGTACTGCCCTGAGTGTCCTTCTAACCCTGGGCTGTGTGTGCCTGCTTGTTATAGAGCGTACCACAAGCAAAAGAATTATTGGGAGCAACCATGAGTGGTAAAGTGAACTGCCTGGTCTGTAATGTTTAAGAATTGTTGTTCTGTTTCAAGGTTGGCATTAGTGCAATGTTTCTGATTTTGTGTTAGTAGATTTGTATCTATTTGCAATTTGTTTGTGTTTTCTTTTTTGTATAAAAAAATCCTAAATGTGATGGTGGTGTGTGTAGGCTGGTGCTTGGCTGGCGGTGTGCGTGGAGTGGCGCTCGGCTGGCAGTGTGTGAGTAGTGACTTGCTGCTGGTCACTACACACACTGCTAGCCGAGCGACACTCCACGCAATCCATCAGCTTGTGTGGTTGCTGTGTTAGGAATGTGGGCGTGTGAAAGTGATGGGCCCTTGAATGGCGCTGTCTGCTGGTGTGAGTGTTGTAATGTGATGGGCCCGCGGCTGGTGGTGTGAATGGTTTTGTATTTGTCACACGTATGAAAGGTGTATGAATGGCCTGTAAAGAGGTTGGTGCCTTGTCGTGGCTTTACAGCTCACGAGCTGTGAGTCAATGGTTCAGTTTCTCGTCCTTTCAATTATTAACAGTGCATTTCATTTTTGTGAAATCACTTGTTAATACAATTGTATATACTGAACCATCACTCACCCTCGTGCCAAATCCAACCAGTATGTGTGTGTGTGCTTGAGGATTAGATGGCTGTGCAGTAATATTTTTTTTTGTCTTTCTCAAGCAGGGTGTACCTTGTCCCTTTTTGTGAATGTTGTAATGTGTTTGTTTCGTGCCTGGGGGTGTGAATGGTCTTGTGTGTATCACGTATGAAAGGTGTGTGAATGGCCTGTAAAGCGGTTGGGGCCTTGACGTGGCTTTACAGCTCACGAGCTGCGAGTCACTGGTTCCGTTTTTTGTCCTTTCAATTATTGACAGTGCATTTCATTTTTGTGAAATCTCTTGTTAATAAAATTGTATATACTGAACCATCACTTGCCCTCGTGCCAAATCCAACCAGTATGTGTGTGTGCTTGAGGAATAGATGGCTGTGCAGTAATCTTTGTCTTTTTAGTCTGTCTGCCAAGGTGTACATTCCGTCTAAGAATAACCTACCAACTGTAGATATTGTCGTAAACGAAACACCCATGGGAGTACATGGTGATATCTCTCTTGTGGATCCCAACAAGTTATGGTACCCACAATGTCCTGCAAACCTCAAAATGTCTGTCACATTTTCCTTGCAATATTGTGCCAAAATTTTCACGCTGCAGAAATAAACAACACATTATCTCATTATGACCTGGTTTTGCAAGGGGGTCACCTGGGTTTTTGGCCCGGGGCTCGGCGGCCACATAGGGAAACCTACCAAACCCACACATTTCTGAAAAGTAGACACCCGGGGGCTTCCAGGGAGGTATGGCTTGCGTGGATCCCCCAACGTTTCCTTACCCAGAATCCCCTGCAAACCTCACTTTTAGCTGAAAAAATCACTTTTTTCACACATTTTTGTGTGGGAAAGTGTGGCATCACTGGCCTCACACAAATTTCCTACCACCCAGCGTTCCCCCAGGTCTCCCGATAAAAATGGTGCCTCACTTGTGTGGGAGGCCCAAGTACCCGCGACAGGCAAGGGCCCACAACGTAGTGAGGCGACCTCAAAATGGCCTTTCACAAAACCACCTGGTTTTGCAAGGGGAGTCACCTGGGTTTTTGGCCCTGTGCTCGGCGGCCATCTAGGGAAACCTACCAAACCCACACATTTCTGAAAAGTAGACACCCGGGGGCTTCCAGGGAGGTATGGCTTGCGTGGATCCCCCAACGTTTCCTTACCCAGAATCCCCTGCAAACCTCACTTTTAGCTGAAAAAATCACTTTTTCACACATTTTTGTGTGGGAAAGTGTGGCATCACTGGCCTCACACAAATTTCCTACCACCCAGCGTTCCCCCAGGTCTCCCGATAAAAATGGTGCCTCACTTGTGTGGGAGGCCCAAGTACCCGCGACAGGCAAGGGCCCACAACGTAGTGAGGCGACCTCAAAATGGCCTTTCACAAAACCACCTGGTTTTGCAAGGGGGGTCACCTGGGTTTTTGGCCCTGTGCTCGGCGGCCATCTAGGGAAACCTACCAAACCCACACATTTCTGAAAAGTAGACACCCGGGGGCTTCCAGGGAGGTATGGCTTGCGTGGATCCCCCAACGTTTCCTTACCCAGAATCCCTGCAAACCTCACTTTTAGCTGAAAAAATCACTTTTTTCACACATTTTTGTGTGGGAAAGTGTGGCATCACTGGCCTCACACAAATTTCCTACCACCCAGCGTTCCCCAGGTCTCCCGATAAAAATGGTGCCTCACTTGTGTGGGAGGCCCAAGTACCCGCGACAGGCAAGGGCCCACAACGTAGTGAGGCGACCTCAAAATGGCCTATCTCAAAACCACCTGGTTTTGCAAGGGGAGTCACCTGGGTTTTTGGCCCTGTGCTCGGCGGCCATCTAGGTAAACCTACCAAACCCACACATTTCTGAAAAGTAGACACCCGGGGGCTTCCAGGGAGGTATGGCTTGCGTGGATCCCCCAACGTTTCCTTACCAGAATCCCTTGCAAACCTCAATTTTAGCTGAAAAAATCACTTTTTTCACACATTTTTGTGTGGGAAAGTGTGGCATCACTGGCCTCACACAAATTTCCTACCACCCAGCGTTCCCCCAGGTCTCCCGATAAAAATGGTGCCTCACTTGTGTGGGAGGCCCAAGTACCCGCGACAGGCAAGGGCCCACAACGTAGTGAGGCGACCTCAAAATGGCCTTTCACAAAACCACCTGGTTTTGCAAGGGAGTCACCTGGGTTTTTGGCCCTGTGCTCGGCGGCCATCTAGGGAAACCTACCAAACCCACACATTTCTGAAAAGTAGACACCCGGGGGCTTCCAGGGAGGTATGGCTTGCGTGGATCCCCCAACGTTTCCTTACCCAGAATCCCCTGCAAACCTCACTTTTAGCTGAAAAAATCACTTTTTTCACACATTTTTGTGTGGGAAAGTGTGGCATCACTGGCCTCACACAAATTTCCTACCACCCAGTGTTCCCCCAGGTCTCCCGATAAAAATGGTGCCTCACTTGTGTGGGAGGCCCAAGTACCCGCGACAGGCAAGGGCCCAAAACATTTTTTGATAGGCAATGTTGATGTTGCCTCAAAACGTTTTGTGTCCTTGCCTGTCGCGGTACTTGGGCCTCCCACACAAGTGAGGCACCATTTCTATCGGGAGACCTGGGGAACGCTGGGTGGTAGGAAATTTGTGTGAGGCCAGTGATGCCACACTTTCCCACACAAAATGTGTGAAAAAGTGATTTTTTCAGCTAAAATTGAGGTTTGCAAGGGATTCTGGGTAAGGAAACGTTGGGGGATCCACGCAAGCCATACCTCCCTGGAAGCCCCAGGTGTCTACTTTTCAGAAATGTGTGGGTTTGGTAGGTTTACCTAGATGGCCGCCGAGCACAGGGCCAAAACCCAGGTGACCCCCTTGCAAAACCAGGTGGTTTTGTGAAAGGCCATTTTGAGGTCGCCTCACTACGTTGTGGGCCCTTGCCTGTCGCGGTACTTGGGCCTCCCACACAAGTGAGGCACCATTTTATCGGGAGACCTGGGGAACGCTGGGTGGTAGGAAATTTGTGTGAGGCCAGTGATGCCACACTTTCCACACACAAATGTGTGAAAAAAGTGATTTTTCAGCTAAAATTGAGGTTTGCAAGGGATTCTGGGTAAGAAACGTTGGGGATCCACGCAAGCCATACCTCCTGGAAGCCCCGGGTGTCTACTTTTCAGAAATGTGTGGGTTTGGTAGGTTTCCTAGATGGCCGCCGAGCACAGGGCCAAAACCCAGGTGACCCCCTTGCAAAACCAGGTGGTTTTGAGATAGGCCATTTTGAGGTGCGCCTCACTACGTTGTGGGCCCTTGCCTGTCGCGGGTACTTGGGCCTCCCACACAAGTGAGGCACCATTTTTATCGGGAGACCTGGGGAACGCTGGGTGGTAGGAAATTTGTGTGAGGCCAGTGATGCCACACTTTCCCACACACAAATGTGTGAAAAAGTGATTTTTTCAGCTAAAATTGAGGTTTGCAGGGATTCTGGGTAAGGAAACGTTGGGATCCACGCAAGCCATACCTCCTGGAAGCCCCGGGTGTCTACTTTTCAGAAATGTGTGGGTTTGGTAGGTTTCCCTAGATGGCCGCCGAGCACAGGGCCAAAACCCAGGTGACCCCTTGCAAAACCAGGTGGTTTTGTGAAGGCCATTTTGAGGTCGCCTCACTACGTTGTGGGCCCTTGCCTGTCGCAGGTACTTGGGCCTCCCACACAAGTGAGGCACCATTTTATCGGGAGACCTGGGAGAACGCTGGGTGGTAGGAAATTTGTGTGAGGCCAGTGATGCCACACTTTCCCACACACAAATGTGTGAAAAAGTGATTTTTCAGCTAAAATTGAGGTTTGCAGGGATTCTGGGTAAGGAAACGTTAGGGGATCCACGCAAGCCATACCTTCCTGGAAGCCCCGGGTGTCTACTTTTCAGAAATGTGTGTGTTTGCTAGGTTTCCCTAGGTGCCGGCAGAGGTAGGGTTCAAAAACTACAGCTAGGCACTTTGCCAAAAAAGGGTCATTTTTCACTGCGAAATTGAGGTGTGACCGCGTTGCGTTTTGCGCCGTTTCCTGTCGCAGGCACTAGGCCGACCCACACAAGTGAGGTACCATTTTTCTCGTAAGACTTTGGGGAACGCGGGGTGGGTGGAAATTTGTGGATCCACGCAGATTCCAGAACTTTCCACCACAGAAATGTGGGGAAAATGTGTTTTTTTGGACAATCTTTTATGTTTGCAAGGGATTCTGGGTAACAGAACCTGGTGGGAGGCAGTCAAGTCACCCCATCCTGGATTCCCCTGGGTGTCTAGTTTTCAAAAATGTATAGGTTTGCTAGGTTTCCCTAGGTGCCGGCAGAGGTAGGGTTCAAAAACTACAGCAAGGCACTTTGCCAAAAAAGGGTCATTTTTCACTGCGAAATTGAGGTGTGACCACGTTGTGTTTTGCGCCGTTTCCTGTCGCAGGCACTAGGCCGACCCACACAAGTGAGGTACCATTTTTCTCGTAAGACTTTGGGGAACGCGGGGTGGGTGGAAATTTGTGGATCCACGCAGATTCCAGAACTTTCCACCACAGAAATGTGTGGAAAATGTGTTTTTTTGGACAATTTTTTATGTTTGCAAGGGATTCTGGGTAACAGAACCTGGTGGGAGGCAGTCAAGTCACCCCATCCTGGATTCCCCTGGGTGTCTAGTTTTCAAAAATGTATAGGTTTGCTAGGTTTCCCTAGGTGCCGGCAGAGGTAGGGTTCAAAAACTACAGCAAGGCACTTTGCCAAAAAAGGGTCATTTTTCACTGCGAAATTGAGGTGTGACCACGTTGCGTTTTGCGCCGTTTCCTGTCGCAGGCACTAGGCCGACCCACACAAGTGAGGTACCATTTTTCTCGTAAGACTTTGGGGAACGCGGGGTGGGTGGAAATTTGTGGATCCACGCAGATTCCAGAACTTTCCACCACAGAAATGTGGGGAAAATGTGTTTTTTGGACAATTGTTTATGTTTGCAAGGGATTCTGGGTAACAGAACCTGGTGGGAGGCAGTCAAGTCACCCCATCCTGGATTCCCCTGGGTGTCTAGTTTTCAAAAATGTATAGGTTTGCTAGGTTTCCCTAGGTGCCGGCAGAGCTAGGGTTCAAAAACTACAGCTAGGCACTTTGCCAAAAAAGGGTCATTTTTCACTGCGAAATTGAGGTGTGACCACGTTGCGTTTTGCGCAGTTTCCTGTCGCAGGCACTAGGCCGACCCACACAAGTGAGGTACCATTTTTCTCGTAAGACTTTGGGGAACGCGGGGTGGGTGGAAATTTGTGGATCCACGCAGATTCCAGAACTTTCCACCACAGAAATGTGGGGAAAATGTGTTTTTTTGGACAATTGTTTATGTTTGCAAGGGATTCTGGGTAACAGAACCTGGTGGGAGGCAGTCAAGTCACCCCATCCTGGATTCCCCTGGGTGTCTAGTTTTCAAAAATGTATAGGTTTGCTAGGTTTCCCTAGGTGCCGGCAGAGCTAGGGTTCAAAAACTACAGCTAGGCACTTTGCCAAAAAAGGGTCATTTTTCACTGCGAAATTGAGGTGTGACCACGTTGCGTTTTGCGCCGTTTCCTGTCGCAGGCACTAGGCCGACCCACACAAGTGAGGTACCATGTTTCTCGTAAGACTTTGGGGAACGCGGGGTGGGTGGAAATTTGTGGATCCACGCAGATTCCAGAACTTTCCACCACAGAAATGTGGGGAAAATGTGTTTTTTTGGACAATTGTTTATGTTTGCAAGGGATTCTGGGTAACAGAACCTGGTGGGAGGCAGTCAAGTCACCCCATCCTAGATTCCCCTGGGTGTCTAGTTTTCAAAAATGTATAGGTTTGCTAGGTTTCCCTAGGTGCCGGCAGAGGTAGGGTTCAAAAACTACAGCTAGGCACTTTGCCAAAAAGGGTCATTTTTCACTGCGAAATTGAGGTGTGACCACGTTGTGTTTTGCGCCGTTTCCTGTCGCAGGCACTAGGCCGACCCACACAAGTGAGGTACCATTTTTCTCGTAAGACTTTGGGGGACGCGGGGTGGGTGGAAATTTGTGGATCCACGCAGATTCCAGAACTTTCCACCACAGAAATGTGGGGAAAATGTGTTTTTTTGACAATTTTTTATGTTTGCAAGGGATTCTGGGTAACAGAACCTGGTGGGAGGCAGTCAAGTCACCCCATCCTGGATTCCCCTGGGTGTCTAGTTTTCAAAAATGTATAGGTTTGCTAGGTTTCCCTAGGTGCCGGCAGAGGTAGGGTTCAAAAACTACAGCTAGGCACTTTGCCAAAAAAGGGTCATTTTTCACTGCGAAATTGAGGTGTGACCGCGTTGCGTTTTGCGCCGTTTCCTGTCGCAGGCACTAGGCCGACCCACACAAGTGAGGTACCATTTTTCTCGTAAGACTTTGGGGAACGCGGGGTGGGTGGAAATTTGTGGATCCACGCAGATTCCAGAACTTTCCACCACAGAAATGTGGGGAAAATGTGGTTTTTTGACAATTTATTATGTTTGCAAGGGATTCTGGGTAACAGAACCTGGTGGGAGGCAGTCAAGTCACCCCATCCTGGATTCCCCTGGGTGTCTAGTTTTCAAAAATGTATAGGTTTGCTAGGTTTCCCTAGGTGCCGGCAGAGCTAGGGTTCAAAAACTACAGCTAGGCACTTTGCCAAAAAAGGGTCATTTTTCACTGCGAAATTGAGGTGTGACCACGTTGCGTTTTGCGCCGTTTCCTGTCGCAGGCACTAGGCCGACCCACACAAGTGAGGTACCATTTTTCTCGTAAGACTTTGGGGAACGCGGGGTGGGTGGAAATTTGTGGATCCACGCAGATTCCAGAACTTTCCACCACAGAAATATGGGGAAAATGTGTTTTTTTTGGACAATTCTTTATGTTTGCAAGGGATTCTGGGTAACAGAACCTGGTGGGAGGCAGTCAAGTCACCCCATCCTGGATTCCCCTGGGTGTCTAGTTTTCAAAAATGTATAGGTTTGCTAAGTTTCCCTAGGTGCCGGCAGAGGTAGGGTTAAAAAACTACAGCTAGGCACTTTGCCAAAAAAGGGTCATTTTTCACTGCGAAATTGAGGTGTGACCGCGTTGCGTTTTGTGCCGTTTCCTGTCGCAGGCACTAGGCCGACCCACACAAGTGAGGTACCATTTTTCTCGTAAGACTTTGGGGAACGCGGGGTGGGTGGAAATTTGTGGATCCACGCAGATTCCAGAACTTTCCACCACAGAAATGTGGGGAAAATGTGGTTTTTTTGACAATTTTTTATGTTTGCAAGGGATTCTGGGTAACAGAACCTGGTGGGAGGCAGTCATGTCACCCCATCCTGGATTCCCCTGGGTGTCTAGTTTTCAAAAATGTATAGGTTTGCTAAGTTTCCCTAGGTGCCGGCAGAGCTAGGGTTCAAAAACTACAGCTAGGCACTTTGCCAAAAAAGGGTCATTTTTCGCTGCGAAATTGAGGTGTGACCGCGTTGCGTTTTGCGCCGTTTCCTGTCGCAGGCACTAGGCCGACCCACACAAGTGAGGTACCATTTTTCTCGTAAGACTTTGGGGAACGCGGGGTGGGTGGAAATTTGTGGATCCACGCAGATTCCAGAACTTTCCACCACAGAAATGTGGGGAAAATGTGTTTTTTTGACAATTTTTTATGTTTGCAAGGGATTCTGGGTAACAGAACCTGGTGGGAGGCAGTCAAGTCACCCCATCCTGTATTCCCCTGGGTGTCTAGTTTTCAAAAATGTATAGGTTTGCTAGGTTTCCCTAGGTGCCGGCAGAGCTAGGGTTCAAAAACTACAGCTAGGCACTTTGCCAAAAAAGGGTCATTTTTCACTGCGAAATTGAGGTGTGACCACGTTGCGTTTTGCGCCGTTTCCTGTCGCAGGCACTAGGCCGACCCACACAAGTGAGGTACCATTTTTCTCGTAAGACTTTGGGGAACGCGGGGTGGGTGGAAATTTGTGGATCCACGCAGATTCCAGAACTTTCCACCACAGAAATGTGGGGAAAATGTGGTTTTTTTGACAATTGTTTATGTTTGCAAGGGATTCTGGGTAACAGAACCTGGTGGGAGGCAGTCAAGTCACCCCATCCTGGATTCCCCTGGGTGTCTAGTTTTCAAAAATGTATAGGTTTGCTAGGTTTCCCTAGGTGCCGGCAGAGCTAGGGTTCAAAAACTACACCTAGGCACTTTGCAAAAAAAGGGTAATTTTTCATTGTGAAAATGTGGTACGTCCACGTTGCATTTTGAGCCATTTCCTGTTGTGGGCACAAAGGCTACCCACACAAGTGAGGTACCATTTTTATCGGGAGACTTAGGGTAACACAGAATTGTAGAGCAACTGTTATTACCTATTGACTTTCGATGCATTTCTGCCTTCCAAATGAAAGACAATGTGTAAAAAATAAGTCATTTTGAAAAACGACCTATAATTCTCATGCTAGTATGGGTCCTCCCAATTTCGGAAATGTGCAAATATCTACTGTTTCTAAAATCTACATTTTGTTCCCATTTCAGAAATACATAGGTGTCTTTCATAACAATTTTTCCATGTATACATTTTCCTAAAATAATTGCTATATACCCGGTACTTAAAAAAAAATCATTGAAAGATGTTGCTCAATTATTGGCTCTGGGTTCGTCGGGTTCTTGGTGAACCTACAAGTCCTATATATCCCCACAACCAGAAAGGTCCAGCGGATATAACGGTATATTGCCTTCAAATAGCTGTCATAATTAGAAGAAGTTACAGGTGAAAACGTTGACACAAATGGCTGTTTTTTTCAACTAATTTTCAATTTTTCCTTTATTTAACTGTTAGTTTCTATAAGGAAAACTTTAAGAATCTACACAAATGACCCCTTGCTGAATTCAGAATTTTGTCTACTTTTCATAAATGTATGGCTTTCCAGGATCCATTATTGGTTTCATACCCATTTCTACCATTAACTGGAAGGAGGTTGAAAGCACAAAAAATAGCAAAAATAGGCTATGTCCCAGAAAAATGCCAAAACTGTGTAAAAAAGTTGGGTTTCTGACAAAAGTCTGCTTGTCCCTGAAAGCTGGGAAGATGGTGATTTCATCCCCACAACCCCTTTTTTGATGCCATTTGCAGGGAAAAATCAAGACGCTTTCATCTGTAGCCCTTTTTTTGCCTTTTTCCCAAAAAAACCAAAATTTAGCTGTATTTTGACTAATTTCTGGGTCCCCTCCAGGGGAATCCACAAACCCTGGGTACCTTTACAATCCCATGATGTTAGAAAAAAAGGACGCAAATTTGGCATGGATACCTTATGTGGTCAAAAAGTTACAGGGGCCTAAGCGCGCACTACCCCAAATAGCCAAAAAAAGGCTTAGCACAGGAGGGGAAAAGGCCTAGCAGCGAAGGGGTTAAGCCCAGATCTGTGACTGGGGGTGAATGTTTGCCAATGTGCAGCATTCTGTCCATCATCTTGTGTGTTTTGCGTTTCGCCCTAAGTGGGAAGGGTATGCCCAGACGTGGGTCCCGTGCTCACTACGCCACTGGAGTCAAGCTATCCTGGCTGATGAAGGCTGATAGCCTGAAACCGGTCCTAGGATGCTTGATTCCGGTTCAGGGAAGACATGGCTTGGCAGTTCGGTCTGGACTGTTCCCATGAGGCACAGGGTCAAGACTGATTTGCATATGGCTATGTCTGAACTGGGGTGGCGTGGTGAAGCAAAATAACGATGGATTAAGCCCAGATCTGTGACTTTGAGGTGAATGTTTGCCAATGTGCAGCATTCTGTCCATCATCTTGTGTGTTTTGCGTTTCGCCCTAAGTGGGAAGGGTATGCCCAGACGTGGGTCCCGTGCTCACTACGCCACTGGAGTCAAGCTATCCTGGCTGATGAAGGCTGATAGCCTGAAACCGGTCCTAGGATGCTTGATTCCGGTCCAGGGAAGACATGGCTTGGCAGTTCGGTCTGGACTGTTCCCATGAGGCACAGGGTCAAGACTGATTTGCATATGGCTATGTCTGAACTGGGGTGGCGTGGTGAAGCAAAATAACGATGGATTAAGCCCAGATCTGTGACTGGGGGTGAATGTTTGCCAATGTGCAGCATTCTGTCCATCATCTTGTGTGTTTTGCGTTTCGCCCTAAGTGGGAAGGGTATGCCCAGACGTGGGTCCCGTGCTCACTACGCCACTGGAGTCAAGCTATCCTGGCTGATGAAGGCTGATAGCCTGAAACCGGTCCTAGGATGCTTGATTACGGTCCAGGGAAGACATGGCTTGGCAGTTTGGTCTGGACTGTTCCCATGAGGCACAGGGTCAAGACTGATTTGCATATGGCTATGTCTGAACTGGGGTGGCGTGGTGAAGCAAAATAACGATGGATTAAGCCCAGATCTGTGACTGGGGGTGAATGTTTGCCAATGTGCAGCATTCTGTCCATCATCTTGTGTGTTTTGCGTTTCGCCCTAAGTGGGAAGGGTATGCCCAGACGTGGGTCCCGGGCTCACTACGCCACTGGAGTCAAGCTATCCTGGCTGATGAAGGCTGATAGCCTGAAACCGGTCCTAGGATGCTTGATTCCGGTCCAGGGAAGACATGGCTTGGCAGTTCGGTCTGGACTGTTCCCATGAGGCACAGGGTCAAGACTGATTTGCATATGGCTATGTCTGAACTGGGGTGGCGTGGTGAAGCAAACTAACGATGGATTAAGCCCAGATCTGTGACTGGGGGTGAATGTTTGCCAATGTGCAGCATTCTGTCCATCATCTTGTGTGTTTTGCGTTTCGCCCTAAGTGGGAAGGGTATGCCCAGACGTGGGTCCCGTGCTCACTACGCCACTGGAGTCAAGCTATCCTGGCTGATGAAGGCTGATAGCCTGAAACCGGTCCTAGGATGCTTGATTCCGGTCCAGGGAAGACATGGCTTGGCAGTTCGGTCTGGACTGTTCCCATGAGGCACAGGGTCAAGACTGATTTGCATATGGCTATGTCTGAACTGGGGTGGCGTGGTGAAGCAAAATAACGATGGATTAAGCCCAGATCTGTGACTGGGGGTGAATGTTTGCCAATGTGCAACATTCTGTCCATCATCTTGTGTGTTTTGCGTTTCGCCCTAAGTGGGAAGGGTATGCCCAGACGTGGGTCCCGTGCTCACTACGCCACTGGAGTCAAGCTATCCTGGCTGATGAAGGCTGATAGCCTGAAACCGGTCCTAGGATGCTTGATTCCGGTCCAGGGAAGACATGGCTTGGCAGTTCGGTCTGGACTGTTCCCATGAGGCACAGGGTCAAGACTGATTTGCATATGGCTATGTCTGAACTGGGGTGGCGTGGTGAAGCAAAATAACGATGGATTAAGCCCAGATCTGTGACTGGGGGTGAATGTTTGCCAATGTGCAGCATTCTGTCCATCATCTTGTGTGTTTTGCGTTTCGCCCTAAGTGGGAAGGGTATGCCCAGACGTGGGTCCCGTGCTCACTACGCCACTGGAGTCAAGCTATCCTGGCTGATGAAGGCTGATAGCCTGAAACCGGTCCTAGGATGCTTGATTCCGGTCCAGGGAAGACATGGCTTGGCAGTTCGGTCTGGACTGTTCCCATGAGGCACAGGGTCAAGACTGATTTGCATATGGCTATGTCTGAACTGGGGTGGCGTGGTGAAGCAAAATAACGATGGATTAAGCCCAGATCTGTGACTGGGGGTG
This sequence comes from Calotriton arnoldi, assembly GCA_963921515.1. Classification (NCBI taxonomy): domain Eukaryota; kingdom Metazoa; phylum Chordata; class Amphibia; order Caudata; family Salamandridae; genus Calotriton; species Calotriton arnoldi. The sequence goes on along the minus strand of CAWUFW010016706.1, from coordinate 87,193 downwards.
AATGTTTGCCAATGTGCAGCATTCTGTCCATCATCTTGTGTGTTTTGCGTTTCGCCCTAAGTGGGAAGGGTATGCCCAGACGTGGGTCCCGTGCTCACTACGCCACTGGAGTCAAGCTATCCTGGCTGATGAAGGCTGATAGCCTGAAACCGGTCCTAGGATGCTTGATTCCGGTCCAGGGAAGACATGGCTTGGCAGTTCGGTCTGGACTGTTCCCATGAGGCACAGGGTCAAGACTGATTTGCATATGGCTATGTCTGAACTGGGGTGGCGTGGTGAAGCAAAATAACGATGGATTAAGCCCAGATCTGTGACTGGGGGTGAATGTTTGCCAATGTGCAGCATTCTGTCCATCATCTTGTGTGTTTTGCGTTTCGCCCTAAGTGGGAAGGGTATGCCCAGACGTGGGTCCCGTGCTCACTACGCCACTGGAGTCAAGCTATCCTGGCTGATGAAGGCTGATAGCCTGAAACCGGTCCTAGGATGCTTGATTCCGGTCCAGGGAAGACATGGCTTGGCAGTTCGGTCTGGACTGTTCCCATGAGGCACAGGGTCAAGACTGATTTGCATATGGCTATGTCTGAACTGGGGTGGCGTGGTGAAGCAAACTAACGATGGATTAAGCCCAGATCTGTGACTGGGGGTGAATGTTTGCCAATGTGCAGCATTCTGTCCATCATCTTGTGTGTTTTGCGTTTCGCCCTAAGTGGGAAGGGTATGCCCAGACGTGGGTCCCGTGCTCACTACGCCACTGGAGTCAAGCTATCCTGGCTGATGAAGGCTGATAGCCTGAAACCGGTCCTAGGATGCTTGATTCCGGTCCAGGGAAGACATGGCTTGGCAGTTCGGTCTGGACTGTTCCCATGAGGCACAGGGTCAAGACTGATTTGCATATGGCTATGTCTGAACTGGGGTGGCGTGGTGAAGCAAAATAACGATGGATTAAGCCCAGATCTGTGACTGGGGGTGAATGTTTGCCAATGTGCAGCATTCTGTCCATCATCTTGTGTGTTTTGCGTTTCGCCCTAAGTGGGAAGGGTATGCCCAGACGTGGGTCCCGTGCTCACTACGCCACTGGAGTCAAGCTATCCTGGCTGATGAAGGCTGATAGCCTGAAACCGGTCCTAGGATGCTTGATTCCGGTCCAGGGAAGACATGGCTTGGCAGTTCGGTCTGGACTGTTCCCATGAGGCACAGGGTCAAGACTGATTTGCATATGGCTATGTCTGAACTGGGGTGGCGTGGTGAAGCAAAATAACGATGGATTAAGCCCAGATCTGTGACTGGGGGTGAATGTTTGCCAATGTGCAGCATTCTGTCCATCATCTTGTGTGTTTTGCGTTTCGCCCTAAGTGGGAAGGGTATGCCCAGACGTGGGTCCCGTGCTCACTACGCCACTGGAGTCAAGCTATCCTGGCTGATGAAGGCTGATAGCCTGAAACCGGTCCTAGGATGCTTGATTCCGGTCCAGGGAAGACATGGCTTGGCAGTTCGGTCTGGACTGTTCCCATGAGGCACAGGGTCAAGACTGATTTGCATATGGCTATGTCTGAACTGGGGTGGCGTGGTGAAGCAAAATAACGATGGATTAAGCCCAGATCTGTGACTGGGGGTGAATGTTTGCCAATGTGCAGCATTCTGTCCATCATCTTGTGTGTTTTGCGTTTCGCCCTAAGTGGGAAGGGTATGCCCAGACGTGGGTCCCGTGCTCACTACGCCACTGGAGTCAAGCTATCCTGGCTGATGAAGGCTGATAGCCTGAAACCGGTCCTAGGATGCTTGATTCCGGTCCAGGGAAGACATGGCTTGGCAGTTCGGTCTGGACTGTTCCCATGAGGCACAGGGTCAAGACTGATTTGCATATGGCTATGTCTGAACTGGGGTGGCGTGGTGAAGCAAAATAACGATGGATTAAGCCCAGATCTGTGACTGGGGGTGAATGTTTGCCAATGTGCAGCATTCTGTCCATCATCTTGTGTGTTTTGCGTTTCGCCCTAAGTGGGAAGGGTATGCCCAGACGTGGGTCCCGTGCTCACTACGCCACTGGAGTCAAGCTATCCTGGCTGATGAAGGCTGATAGCCTGAAACCGGTCCTAGGATGCTTGATTCCGGTCCAGGGAAGACATGGCTTGGCAGTTCGGTCTGGACTGTTCCCATGAGGCACAGGGTCAAGACTGATTTGCATATGGCTATGTCTGAACTGGGGTGGCGTGGTGAAGCAAAATAACGATGGATTAAGCCCAGATCTGTGACTGGGGGTGAATGTTTGCCAATGTGCAGCATTCTGTCCATCATCTTGTGTGTTTTGCGTTTCGCCCTAAGTGGGAAGGGTATGCCCAGACGTGGGTCCCGTGCTCACTACGCCACTGGAGTCAAGCTATCCTGGCTGATGAAGGCTGATAGCCTGAAACCGGTCCTAGGATGCTTGATTCCGGTCCAGGGAAGACATGGCTTGGCAGTTCGGTCTGGACTGTTCCCATGAGGCACAGGGTCAAGACTGATTTGCATATGGCTATGTCTGAACTGGGGTGGCGTGGTGAAGCAAAATAACGATGGATTAAGCCCAGATCTGTGACTGGGGGTGAATGTTTGCCAATGTGCAGCATTCTGTCCATCATCTTGTGTGTTTTGCGTTTCGCCCTAAGTGGGAAGGGTATGCCCAGACGTGGGTCCCGTGCTCACTACGCCACTGGAGTCAAGCTATCCTGGCTGATGAAGGCTGATAGCCTGAAACCGGTCCTAGGATGCTTGATTCCGGTCCAGGGAAGACATGGCTTGGCAGTTCGGTCTGGACTGTTCCCATGAGGCACAGGGTCAAGACTGATTTGCATATGGCTATGTCTGAACTGGGGTGGCGTGGTGAAGCAAAATAACGATGGATTAAGCCCAGATCTGTGACTGGGGGTGAATGTTTGCCAATGTGCAGCATTCTGTCCATCATCTTGTGTGTTTTGCGTTTCGCCCTAAGTGGGAAGGGTATGCCCAGACGTGGGTCCCGTGCTCACTACGCCACTGGAGTCAAGCTATCCTGGCTGATGAAGGCTGATAGCCTGAAACCGGTCCTAGGATGCTTGATTCCGGTCCAGGGAAGACATGGCTTGGCAGTTCGGTCTGGACTGTTCCCATGAGGCACAGGGTCAAGACTGATTTGCATATGGCTATGTCTGAACTGGGGTGGCGTGGTGAAGCAAAATAACGATGGATTAAGCCCAGATCTGTGACTGGGGGTGAATGTTTGCCAATGTGCAGCATTCTGTCCATCATCTTGTGTGTTTTGCGTTTCGCCCTAAGTGGGAAGGGTATGCCCAGACGTGGGTCCCGTGCTCACTACGCCACTGGAGTCAAGCTATCCTGGCTGATGAAGGCTGATAGCCTGAAACCGGTCCTAGGATGCTTGATTCCGGTCCAGGGAAGACATGGCTTGGCAGTTCGGTCTGGACTGTTCCCATGAGGCACAGGGTCAAGACTGATTTGCATATGGCTATGTCTGAACTGGGGTGGCGTGGTGAAGCAAAATAACGATGGATTAAGCCCAGATCTGTGACTGGGGGTGAATGTTTGCCAATGTGCAGCATTCTGTCCATCATCTTGTGTGTTTTGCGTTTCGCCCTAAGTGGGAAGGGTATGCCCAGACGTGGGTCCCGTGCTCACTACGCCACTGGAGTCAAGCTATCCTGGCTGATGAAGGCTGATAGCCTGAAACCGGTCCTAGGATGCTTGATTCCGGTCCAGGGAAGACATGGCTTGGCAGTTCGGTCTGGACTGTTCCCATGAGGCACAGGGTCAAGACTGATTTGCATATGGCTATGTCTGAACTGGGGTGGCGTGGTGAAGCAAAATAACGATGGATTAAGCCCAGATCTGTGACTGGGGGTGAATGTTTGCCAATGTGCAGCATTCTGTCCATCATCTTGTGTGTTTTGCGTTTCGCCCTAAGTGGGAAGGGTATGCCCAGACGTGGGTCCCGTGCTCACTACGCCACTGGAGTCAAGCTATCCTGGCTGATGAAGGCTGATAGCCTGAAACCGGTCCTAGGATGCTTGATTCCGGTCCAGGGAAGACATGGCTTGGCAGTTCGGTCTGGACTGTTCCCATGAGGCACAGGGTCAAGACTGATTTGCATATGGCTATGTCTGAACTGGGGTGGCGTGGTGAAGCAAAATAACGATGGATTAAGCCCAGATCTGTGACTGGGGGTGAATGTTTGCCAATGTGCAGCATTCTGTCCATCATCTTGTGTGTTTTGCGTTTCGCCCTAAGTGGGAAGGGTATGCCCAGACGTGGGTCCCGTGCTCACTACGCCACTGGAGTCAAGCTATCCTGGCTGATGAAGGCTGATAGCCTGAAACCGGTCCTAGGATGCTTGATTCCGGTCCAGGGAAGACATGGCTTGGCAGTTCGGTCTGGACTGTTCCCATGAGGCACAGGGTCAAGACTGATTTGCATATGGCTATGTCTGAACTGGGGTGGCGTGGTGAAGCAAAATAACGATGGATTAAGCCCAGATCTGTGACTGGGGGTGAATGTTTGCCAATGTGCAGCATTCTGTCCATCATCTTGTGTGTTTTGCGTTTCGCCCTAAGTGGGAAGGGTATGCCCAGACGTGGGTCCCGTGCTCACTACGCCACTGGAGTCAAGCTATCCTGGCTGATGAAGGCTGATAGCCTGAAACCGGTCCTAGGATGCTTGATTCCGGTCCAGGGAAGACATGGCTTGGCAGTTCGGTCTGGACTGTTCCCATGAGGCACAGGGTCAAGACTGATTTGCATATGGCTATGTCTGAACTGGGGTGGCGTGGTGAAGCAAAATAACGATGGATTAAGCCCAGATCTGTGACTGGGGGTGAATGTTTGCCAATGTGCAGCATTCTGTCCATCATCTTGTGTGTTTTGCGTTTCGCCCTAAGTGGGAAGGGTATGCCCAGACGTGGGTCCCGTGCTCACTACGCCACTGGAGTCAAGCTATCCTGGCTGATGAAGGCTGATAGCCTGAAACCGGTCCTAGGATGCTTGATTCCGGTCCAGGGAAGACATGGCTTGGCAGTTCGGTCTGGACTGTTCCCATGAGGCACAGGGTCAAGACTGATTTGCATATGGCTATGTCTGAACTGGGGTGGCGTGGTGAAGCAAAATAACGATGGATTAAGCCCAGATCTGTGACTGTGGGGTGAATGTTTGCCAATGTGCAGCATTCTGTCCATCATCTTGTGTGTTTTGCGTTTCGCCCTAAGTGGGAAGGGTATGCCCAGACGTGGGTCCCGTGCTCACTACGCCACTGGAGTCAAGCTATCCTGGCTGATGAAGGCTGATAGCCTGAAACCGGTCCTAGGATGCTTGATTCCGGTCCAGGGAAGACATGGCTTGGCAGTTCGGTCTGGACTGTTCCCATGAGGCACAGGGTCAAGACTGATTTGCATATGGCTATGTCTGAACTGGGGTGGCGTGGTGAAGCAAAATAACGATGGATTAAGCCCAGATCTGTGACTGGGGGTGAATGTTTGCCAATGTGCAGCATTCTGTCCATCATCTTGTGTGTTTTGCGTTTCGCCCTAAGTGGGAAGGGTATGCCCAGACGTGGGTCCCGTGCTCACTACGCCACTGGAGTCAAGCTATCCTGGCTGATGAAGGCTGATAGCCTGAAACCGGTCCTAGGATGCTTGATTCCGGTCCAGGGAAGACATGGCTTGGCAGTTCGGTCTGGACTGTTCCCATGAGGCACAGGGTCAAGACTGATTTGCATATGGCTATGTCTGAACTGGGGTGGCGTGGTGAAGCAAAATAACGATGGATTAAGCCCAGATCTGTGACTGGGGGTGAATGTTTGCCAATGTGCAGCATTCTGTCCATCATCTTGTGTGTTTTGCGTTTCGCCCTAAGTGGGAAGGGTATGCCCAGACGTGGGTCCCGTGCTCACTACGCCACTGGAGTCAAGCTATCCTGGCTGATGAAGGCTGATAGCCTGAAACCGGTCCTAGGATGCTTGATTCCGGTCCAGGGAAGACATGGCTTGGCAGTTCGGTCTGGACTGTTCCCATGAGGCACAGGGTCAAGACTGATTTGCATATGGCTATGTCTGAACTGGGGTGGCGTGGTGAAGCAAAATAACGATGGATTAAGCCCAGATCTGTGACTGGGGGTGAATGTTTGCCAATGTGCAGCATTCTGTCCATCATCTTGTGTGTTTTGCGTTTCGCCCTAAGTGGGAAGGGTATGCCCAGACGTGGGTCCCGTGCTCACTACGCCACTGGAGTCAAGCTATCCTGGCTGATGAAGGCTGATAGCCTGAAACCGGTCCTAGGATGCTTGATTCCGGTCCAGGGAAGACATGGCTTGGCAGTTCGGTCTGGACTGTTCCCATGAGGCACAGGGTCAAGACTGATTTGCATATGGCTATGTCTGAACTGGGGTGGCGTGGTGAAGCAAAATAACGATGGATTAAGCCCAGATCTGTGACTGGGGGTGAATGTTTGCCAATGTGCAGCATTCTGTCCATCATCTTGTGTGTTTTGCGTTTCGCCCTAAGTGGGAAGGGTATGCCCAGACGTGGGTCCCGTGCTCACTACGCCACTGGAGTCAAGCTATCCTGGCTGATGAAGGCTGATAGCCTGAAACCGGTCCTAGGATGCTTGATTCCGGTCCAGGGAAGACATGGCTTGGCAGTTCGGTCTGGACTGTTCCCATGAGGCACAGGGTCAAGACTGATTTGCATATGGCTATGTCTGAACTGGGGTGGCGTGGTGAAGCAAAATAACGATGGATTAAGCCCAGATCTGTGACTGGGGGTGAATGTTTGCCAATGTGCAGCATTCTGTCCATCATCTTGTGTGTTTTGCGTTTCGCCCTAAGTGGGAAGGGTATGCCCAGACGTGGGTCCCGTGCTCACTACGCCACTGGAGTCAAGCTATCCTGGCTGATGAAGGCTGATAGCCTGAAACCGGTCCTAGGATGCTTGATTCCGGTCCAGGGAAGACATGGCTTGGCAGTTCGGTCTGGACTGTTCCCATGAGGCACAGGGTCAAGACTGATTTGCATATGGCTATGTCTGAACTGGGGTGGCGTGGTGAAGCAAAATAACGATGGATTAAGCCCAGATCTGTGACTGGGGGTGAATGTTTGCCAATGTGCAGCATTCTGTCCATCATCTTGTGTGTTTTGCGTTTCGCCCTAAGTGGGAAGGGTATGCCCAGACGTGGGTCCCGTGCTCACTACGCCACTGGAGTCAAGCTATCCTGGCTGATGAAGGCTGATAGCCTGAAACCGGTCCTAGGATGCTTGATTCCGGTCCAGGGAAGACATGGCTTGGCAGTTCGGTCTGGACTGTTCCCATGAGGCACAGGGTCAAGACTGATTTGCATATGGCTATGTCTGAACTGGGGTGGCGTGGTGAAGCAAAATAACGATGGATTAAGCCCAGATCTGTGACTGGGGGTGAATGTTTGCCAATGTGCAGCATTCTGTCCATCATCTTGTGTGTTTTGCATTTCGCCCTAAGTGGGAAGGGTTTGCCCAGACGTGGGTCCCGTGCTCACTACGCCACTGGAGTCAAGCTATCCTGGCTGATGAAGGCTGATAGCCTGAAACCGGTCCTAGGATGCTTGATTCCGGTCCAGGGAAGACATGGCTTGGCAGTTCGGTCTGGACTGTTCCCATGAGGCACAGGGTCAAGACTGATTTGCATATGGCTATGTCTGAACTGGGGTGGCGTGGTGAAGCAAAATAACGATGGATTAAGCCCAGATCTGTGACTGGGGGTGAATGTTTGCCAATGTGCAGCATTCTGTCCATCATCTTGTGTGTTTTGCATTTCGCCCCTAAGTGGGAAGGGTATGCCCAGACGTGGGTCCCGTGCTCACTACGCCACTGGAGTCAAGCTATCCTGGCTGATGAAGGCTGATAGCCTGAAACCGGTCCTAGGATGCTTGATTCCGGTCCAGGGAAGACATGGCTTGGCAGTTCGGTCTGGACTGTTCCCATGAGGCACAGGGTCAAGACTGATTTGCATATGGCTATGTCTGAACTGGGGTGGCGTGGTGAAGCAAAATAACGATGGATTAAGCCCAGATCTGTGACTGGGGGTGAATGTTTGCCAATGTGCAGCATTCTGTCCATCATCTTGTGTGTTTTGCGTTTCGCCCTAAGTGGGAAGGGTATGCCCAGACGTGGGTCCCGTGCTCACTACGCCACTGGAGTCAAGCTATCCTGGCTGATGAAGGCTGATAGCCTGAAACCGGTCCTAGGATGCTTGATTCCGGTCCAGGGAAGACATGGCTTGGCAGTTCGGTCTGGACTGTTCCCATGAGGCACAGGGTCAAGACTGATTTGCATATGGCTATGTCTGAACTGGGGTGGCGTGGTGAAGCAAAATAACGATGGATTAAGCCCAGATCTGTGACTGGGGGTGAATGTTTGCCAATGTGCAGCATTCTGTCCATCATCTTGTGTGTTTTGCGTTTCGCCCTAAGTGGGAAGGGTATGCCCAGATGTGGGTCCCGTGCTCACTACGCCACTGGAGTCAAGCTATCCTGGCTGATGAAGGCTGATAGCCTGAAATCGGTCCTAGGATGCTTGATTCCGGTCCAGGGAAGACATGGCTTGGCAGTTCGGTCCGGACTGTTCCCATGAGGCACAGGGTCAAGACTGATTTGCATATGGCTATGTCTGAACTGGGGTGGCGTGGTGAAGCAAAATAACGATGGATTAAGCCCAGATCTGTGACTGGGGGTGAATGTTTGCCAATGTGCAGCATTCTGTCCATCATCTTGTGTGTTTTGCGTTTCGCCCTAAGTGGGAAGGGTATGCCCAGACGTGGGTCCCGTGCTCACTACGCCACTGGAGTCAAGCTATCCTGGCTGATGAAGGCTGATAGCCTGAAACCGGTCCTAGGATGCTTGATTCCGGTCCAGGGAAGACATGGCTTGGCAGTTCGGTCTGGACTGTTCCCATGAGGCACAGGGTCAAGACTGATTTGCATATGGCTATGTCTGAACTGAGGTGGCGTGGTGAAGCAAAATAACGATGGATTAAGCCCAGATCTGTGACTGGGGGTGAATGTTTGCCAATGTGCAGCATTCTGTCCATCATCTTGTGTGTTTTGCGTTTCGCCCTAAGTGGGAAGGGTATGCCCAGACGTGGGTCCCGTGCTCACTACGCCACTGGAGTCAAGCTATCCTGGCTGATGAAGGCTGATAGCCTGAAACCGGTCCTAGGATGCTTGATTCCGGTCCAGGGAAGACATGGCTTGGCAGTTCGGTCTGGACTGTTCCCATGAGGCACAGGGTCAAGACTGATTTGCATATGGCTATGTCTGAACTGGGGTGGCGTGGTGAAGCAAAATAACGATGGATTAAGCCCAGATCTGTGACTGGGGGTGAATGTTTGCCAATGTGCAGCATTCTGTCCATCATCTTGTGTGTTTTGCGTTTCGCCCTAAGTGGGAAGGGTATGCCCAGACGTGGGTCCCGTGCTCACTACGCCACTGGAGTCAAGCTATCCTGGCTGATGAAGGCTGATAGCCTGAAACCGGTCCTAGGATGCTTGATTCCGGTCCAGGGAAGACATGGCTTGGCAGTTCGGTCTGGACTGTTCCCATGAGGCACAGGGTCAAGACTGATTTGCATATGGCTATGTCTGAACTGGGGTGGCGTGGTGAAGCAAAATAACGATGGATTAAGCCCAGATCTGTGACTGGGGGTGAATGTTTGCCAATGTGCAGCATTCTGTCCATCATCTTGTGTGTTTTGCGTTTCGCCCTAAGTGGGAAGGGTATGCCCAGACGTGGGTCCCGTGCTCACTACGCCACTGGAGTCAAGCTATCCTGGCTGATGAAGGCTGATAGCCTGAAACCGGTCCTAGGATGCTTGATTCCGGTCCAGGGAAGACATGGCTTGGCAGTTCGGTCTGGACTGTTCCCATGAGGCACAGGGTCAAGACTGATTTGCATATGGCTATGTCTGAACTGGGGTGGCGTGGTGAAGCAAAATAACGATGGATTAAGCCCAGATCTGTGACTGGGGGTGAATGTTTGCCAATGTGCAGCATTCTGTCCATCATCTTGTGTGTTTTGCGTTTCGCCCCTAAGTGGGAAGGGTATGCCCAGACGTGGGTCCCGTGCTCACTACGCCACTGGAGTCAAGCTATCCTGGCTGATGAAGGCTGATAACCTGAAACCGGTCCTAGGATGCTTGATTCCGGTCCAGGGAAGACATGGCTTGGCAGTTCGGTCTGGACTGTTCCCATGAGGCACAGGGTCAAGACTGATTTGCATATGGCTATGTCTGAACTGGGGTGGCGTGGTGAAGCAAAATAACGATGGATTAAGCCCAGATCTGTGACTGGGGGTGAATGTTTGCCAATGTGCAGCATTCTGTCCATCATCTTGTGTGTTTTGCGTTTCGCCCTAAGTGGGAAGGGTATGCCCAGACGTGGGTCCCGTGCTCACTACGCCACTGGAGTCAAGCTATCCTGGCTGATGAAGGCTGATAGCCTGAAACCGGTCCTAGAATGCTTGATTCCGGTCCAGGGAAGACATGGCTTGGCAGTTCGGTCTGGACTGTTCCCATGAGGCACAGGGTCAAGACTGATTTGCATATGGCTATGTCTGAACTGGGGTGGCGTGGTGAAGCAAAATAACGATGGATTAAGCCCAGATCTGTGACTGGGGGTGAATGTTTGCCAATGTGCAGCATTCTGTCCATCATCTTGTGTGTTTTGGCTTTACGATTTTACCAAACACATCCTGTTGTAATATGTATAATTGATATGCATCAAATTTTCTGTACCCTCTATTTTTTTTTTATATGATCCTGCGAGACTTTCGAAAGATAGTAAAATTACTTTAGGGAAAGAGTTTAAATTTTCCTTCTTTACAATACTTATTCCTTATAATCCCCACTACTAGACTATGGGGAGAGACTGGCCTCTCCGCTGACACCTTGCATGAAGGTAACTAGTGTGTAGAGTAGGGTGTAAAAAGACACTACCTCCCTATTCCATAGTAACTATAACAAGTACTAGCCTCCCCACTGATATGTCTCCCAGGGAAGTAATCATATATTAGCATGTGGGAAAGGATTTCCCTGTCCACGCACAGCTCTCCACAGCACAACAGCCATATATAGTACTATGTAGGAAAACATTGTCTTCTTCACTAACATCTCTCTGTGGGACAACATGGATGTGCAGGCACAGTGTGGTATAGCAGTGGCCTCTGTACTGACACCTCTCCTTAGAACAACAGTGATGGGAAGTGCTTTCTGGGAAGGAAGTGACCTGTTCACTAACACATCTTGCCAGGGTGAGAAGTGCCTGTAGTAGGGTTTGAGAAAATGTATCTCTCTACTCATTCCTCCCCTCATGCTGACAGGTACACATAGTAGACAGTTTGGAGAAACTACCCTGTTTCCTGGCACAAGTCTCTTTCATGATAACTGTGCATAGTATAGTGTGGGAAGAGACTGGCCTCTCTCCTGTGACCTTTCTCTTGGATGATGGATGTGCAAATTAGGCTGTGAAAAGTGGCTTACCTCTCTGGTCACAACTCTCCACAGTATGACAGATGTGCAAGTAATGTATGGAGTTGAAATTACCTATATGCTCAGAAGTCTGTCTTGCATAACTATAGAGACTATGGGCCTTATTCCGATATTGGCGGATGGGATACTCCATCAGAAACGTGATAGATATCCCTTCCGCTGTGTTACAAGTTCCATAGAATATAATGGAATTGTAATTTGGCAGACGCGATGCCCGTCACGTTTGTGACGTAGTAATCCTTTCCCCCAAGATCGTAATCAGGCCCTATTATATGAAAACACACTGACTGTCAGATGAGACATCTCCCCAGAGTAACATATGTGCAAAGTAGGCTGTGGATTGAAACTGTTCTTTCTGCACATACCTCTCTTCATACAGATGAATGCCCATAGTAGAGTATAAAATGAAGTATCCTCTCTCTCTCTCTCTCTCTCTCTCTCGAGAACTGTGTCCTGGACAACTGGTGCCCATACTTGATTGCAGATACATACTCACTTCTGTTTCAGATGCCTCCTAATGGCAACACCCATATGTAATAGGGTTTGCACAGCAGTTGATAGCCAAGTGTATTGGAGTATAAAGATGTACTGCCCTCTGTGCCAAGACATCTCTCTTCTATCAGAGTTCCCTATACAACAGCATGCGCAACGACTAATCTCAGTAGGAACACCTTATTGTTGCATGACAAGTAACCAGAGCTGCATAGCAAAATAATTGGGTTCTCCATTACCAACTCTCTGCAGGATAAAAGATGTGCATAGTGCCATTGACATACATATACACTTTGTAGCACATTCACAGTCCCTCAATATGGAACGGCCAGTTTTACTGAATATTACAATACTATAATAAACTAGAAATGTATAATAAGTATGAAGGAAAGTAATTCAAAGTAACTTTAAACTTTTTTATTACAACAAAACAATGTAACAACAATACAAAACTACAGCAACTATATCAACAAACTATATGAACAACTATAATACAAAGAAAACAAACAACTTTAAAATACATAACACTTTTTCTAACGCTAATAAGCAGCTGCTCTACACACCCCATTTTTGCTTTATTTGCCTACTGGATTTTGGTCTTGATAGCTCTTCTTTTCCAGTTTTTCAGCCACCTTAGCCTGCCAAAGACTTTTCAATTTCCTGGTACGTGATGGCAGGCTAGATGAAAATATAGTCTCAGCAAAGCAGCGTATCTATAAATGACAGTTCACAAAGCCGAGCTCGTGAAGAGTTAGCTTGTGCTGCTGAACTACTCAACCTTACAGGCACCTCCACTTCCTTCCAACCTGAATACATTGTGTCTGAAGAGGTAGTTATTGCTGAACAGGACAATAATCCTGCCTGCCTTAACAAGGCTCTTCTTTGCTGCTTATATAAGCAGATAATTATTTCCTCAGAGACAAGTTTCCATTTTCCTCCTAAAAAAGACAAAATAACCAAAAAGATAAAAGTTATATACTGGCCAATAATTGATAACAGTGATACATCAGTATACATTCTAAACCTTTCTACATTTTTCACCCACAATCACATATTTACATCTAATGCACCAGTAACTTGTTATTCTTCTCTCCTGAAACATTCCATACCCCCACTCAGTGCACCTTTATGCACAAATAAATTTTAACATGCCATCAAACCTCATTTCATAAAACTCTATAAAGTAACACATTCCTCTTGAAACACCTTTGCTAACACTTACCACAGCTTTTCACTCTACAAATACCAATATCACTCCTCAAACATTTTATTTGGCTAAAGTATATGGATAATTAGACTCATAAAAACAGTACAGCTAGTATTATTACATTCTTTGTTTTTTTTCAAATTTTAGTTCTAAAATAAAAAGCTTCCTTTACTTACAAGTACATTTAGGGCCCAATTACGAGTTTGGTTGTGCTGCGCCGGGTCTGCCCTGCCGCCGCACTGCCAAACCCGTTGTTGGGCCGTCTGCCAGGTTACGAGTGTTTCTCGTGTCTTGCGGGCTTTTTTTTTATGTTCTCACGGCGTTGCCCTGATAATGGGCCACGCAATGGGAACACCAAAAACAGTTCCTGCACGGCATGAACTTGAAACTTGTAATATGCTTGGTGGGACGGCGGCGGTCCTGCCAAACATATTGCTGCCTCTGGACCAGTGATTCCCTGGCAGCTGCAGCGGGGCAATGGCGGTCCGACCGCCCTAAGTGTATTAGGGCAGTCGGAAGACTGCCATCACCGCGCCCCCACGAGTCTCGCATTCCGTGGACCACCAGACTCGTAATTGAGCCCACAGTGTGTACACTTCATTTTTTAACACAATCTGCAAACCTTGTTCACAACTATCTACATTCTAATCTGTACCTCTCAAAAGCTATATTAATACATCTACATCTCCCCAAACAACTTTTCACTCTGTAAACATAGTGTAGAATAAGTTCATCAACATTAGTACACTTACTGACACTTCACAGCAAAGTTTATGAAATATATTACTAAATACCTGAACTTAGACTTCTTTCTTGAATGCAAATGACTACACCAGTCACTTTCAGCTCCAGATAAATTAACTTCTACTGAGCACAACTCAAAGTGCTCAGTAGAGTATACACACACATATAAAAAATTTAAGGAGAGTTTTGTGCCACCGATTTGCAGTGTCCACAATTACACCATGGAGGGTATGGTTTGCCAACCAAATAGTTTTTCTACAAGTCTTATACACATCATAACATTTAAACATATGTTTTCTATATCATATGAAGTCTTTGGTAAGCCTCATGATTATCCATGGCTATATGGGGTAAAGCACATAGGTGCTAACTCCACTGTATGTTTCTGAAAACTGTTCTTACAGAACAATAAGTTGTTCTAGATGAATCAACTCACTGTAAATAAATGCACATGTACTCTGCCAGTTACAGCCACTGACAGGTTTTTAAATGTATTGTTCTGACCAATAATTATACGGATTGCTAAAAAATGGGTGGACATGTTTATACAATATTTATTCAACAATTCGTAATATCTCATGGGAATGCTAATTACTTAGTAGTCCTTATATACAAAGTATCCACTAAATGGGGACATTGCACAAACCAAGGAGGGTTCTTCCTCAACTTCTTGCTTATGATGCATGTAAACAGCAACAAGTTGTTTTAAACCGTATTTCCTCAATGAATTTAAATTGGACAACAGATCAATAACTGTTGTGTGGGTGGACGGCTTCACTTTCCGTCCTCGGATTATTGAAAAAACTAAGATATTGAGGGGTATGTTTACAAAGAAATGGCGCAGCGCGGCGCTGCAAGCCATTTAGCTGCTTTGTGCTGTGTCATTTAAAAAAATGCAGGGATGTGCCGTATTTACAAGAATTCGGCGCACCCCTGTGTTTTCCCTTGTGCTAAAAAAAGCTGCCTAGCGCGAACACAGACACCCTTGCACCATGGTGCAAGGGTGTCTGTGTTGCAGGGATGATTGTTTATGTGCAGGAATGGACACCTTCCTGCACATAAACATTCTTTAAAGGTGATTTGCTCCTTCTATGTGTGCTGCAGAATGCAGCACACATAGCAAGTGCAAAAACGAGAAGAAATAAAAATATTTCTCCTCGTTGTAAATCTGGGGCAGCGTCAAAAAGCAATGGGTGTTGCGGTGGAACGCACACAGCAACACCCATTGCACGCCCCTTTCATGCAGATACCTGCGTGAAAGGGTACGATATTTACAAAGCGGCGTTAAGCTGCGCAATGTGGTCTGACGGCTAGATTGCCGACTTTGGTGCTGGAAACCAAGGTTCGAGCCTCGGGGTCGCGTCCACATCCTGTGATTCTGGGCAAATCACTTAATCTCCCCGTGCCTACCTAATAAAAAAAAAAAAAGATTTAAAAAAAAAAAATGAATGTGTCCTTGTGTAACGTAACCGGTGCTCATGTAAAGCGCTCCAATACCTTCGGGTCGAGTTCGCGCTATATAAATCTGCATTAAAAAAAAAAAAAAAGTGGCTTAACACAGCTTTGTAAATATGGAGCAGGGCAGTGCGCCACCGGAGTGTCCTACAAGTGATGCTCCGGTGGCGCAATGCCCTTGTAAATATGGCCCTTTGTTGTGCTAGCTCAGTACTAGAGCCCTATTTCCGACAGGCCATAGCCTCCTTTTCGTTTCAGTCGAGTTAGGAAATGCGAGTAATCTCTTGGGATAGTTCTTGCTTCGGCAACACAATTTAGTTTAGTCAGAGCACAATCTACAATATGAGAGTGTAGAAGGATGTTTATTCTGAGAAGACCCATACAGCTTGCAATGGACCGATCAGTGGCGGCCAGCACAGGTAAGAGCAGTAAGGCAGCTGGGTGAGGCAGGGTGGAGGGGGGTAAGTCGACAGATGACGGGTCAGTTCCAATTAAATAAATAAATAAATAAAACCACTTACCTTGCACTCTCCGCATCGCCGACGTTGGCGATGCGGCGAGCGCAAGATAAGTGGTTTTATTTATTTAATTTGAACTAACCTGTCATCTTTCGACTTCGCCCCCACCCCGCCCCGCCCCATGCTCTTACCTGTGCCCACCGCCACTGGGACAGATTATTTCCCTCTAGGGTAAAGCTTTTTGGCATTTGGTAGCATTAAGTATAATCTGACAAGAAGTGATGTGGGTTTAGTATAGTTTAGATTCCCAAGAAGCGAAATTGACACCATTGTTATATTATTAGCACCCTCACCCTTTGACTGCTACTCCCTAAAAATGGGCAAGTACGTTATGCACTAAGCTTAAAAAGTTTGAGAACAAAAAAATGGGCATCAGTAAAAGGCGTTTGGTACAAGGCTGCCTGGTACTTAGATGGCAGGAAGAAAGAATCACAGGGGTCCTTCCCACGTATTGAGAGGGGAGCCTCTCACTTATGACATCACCAATGCTCCTGAATTGAAACCATGTATGTGTCCGCACTACAGATGTAACACGGACTATGTAAACGCTAGACAAGCGCTTTAGAAATGTGTAAACAGTGATATGATGCTTGAGAACTCCAGCAACGGAGAAATCCCCTGAAAGCACCTAAGGCATAATGGAGATACACTCTATTTATCCCCAGCTCAAACAAGCCGGTGCTCCATTTCGCTGAACTTAAGTCAATACGTGATCCATTTTGTGTCATACAAAACAAGCCTGCTCTACAGATTTAATCCTGCTTTATATAACATGCGGAAGTAGTCAGAGGACTTAAAACCAAGTCATAGCACACGTTAGATGGATTATTTATGGTCGGAGTGATACCAGTAATTAGTGCTAACATTGCACTTAGGCCTGCGTATATTACGCAATATTCCACTTGTTCAATGTTTAAACCTGGGGCTTATTTACAAGCCTCTTGCTTCGCCGAAAAGTGACGAACCGGCGACGCAAGGGGCTTGTAATTACGCCCTTAAAAACTTTTGTAAGAACTTGGACAAAGAAATCTAAATAGCCGTTGCAACTTCATCTAATGGCCAGCTGGGGGAGCCAAACTAACATAGTTCAGCTAAAGGAATTTTCAAACGCTGAAACCTGCTTCTTGGGACGAAGTTGCTTCTTATTGCGTCATTGTCTGGACTGTGGTTTCTATAGTTTAGACAGCATTATGTTGATTTCCATAGCTGAGATAGCTCTTTATTTATCTAGAAACCACATTCCTTATTAAAAGTATATGAAAAGTAGATGGATGCCGATCATGCACCTTTATGCTTAATTTGCAGACTGCAAACTTCAAAGAGAATAGAAATAGCAGCGCAGTGACTGTGGCGCAGTGGACAGATCCATTCTCCGATTTTAAGTAGATCCTCATTTACTATCCGAATACACGCCGTCATAGCGCTACATCAGCGAGACTATCTATGTCCGTATATTTTTTTGTAAAATATTTAATCAGCATTTTTTTTTGTAATTTTTTTTTTATTGAACATTCATCAGGCAAAAACTAGAGAAGCAATATTTGCATTAGGACATACATATCAATATTATTGAATGTTCAAAAGAAGAACAATTTAGGGCCCTATTTACAAAGAATTAACGAAGCGGTGCCGCAAGCCAATTTGCTGCGCCGCGCTGCATTTATTCCGAAGCACAGGAATGCGTCATCTCTATAAGGTTATGACGGATCCCTTTGCTCTTCCTCGCGCTGGCGCACAATTAGCTGCCAGGCGTCGATGCAGGCACCCTTGCACCATTGTGCAAGGATGCCTGCATCACGGAGATGATTGTTTATGTGTAGGAAGGTGTCCTTTCCTGCACATAAACAATCTGAAATGGTGTTTTTCAACTTCTATGTGTTCTGCATTAGCACACATAGAACTTGCAAAACGTCATTTTTTTTAGTGATTATGTATGTGCAGGAAGGAACACCTTCCTACACATAATCAATCATAAGAGGTGATTTCCTCGTTCTGGGGGGGATATTCTCAAGGACCTATCGCCGAGTTAGCGGCACTTTATCGCAGCAAAAGTGGCGATAGATTTATCGCACCATTCACAAGCTGGTGCTAACAGCCGATATCGCCAGTTTTCCTGCGATAGCAGCCGCAAAAAACATCACCACGGATGACACCGGCAACTAACGCTAATGAGATGCAGAGTAGGCGTTCCTGTGCAAAAAGCCGCGACAACACCACTTCGCAATATTCTCTACGACCAGCCAGATCGGCGATAAGATCCCAAAACAGGCGATAAGGCGAGTTAGCAGCAGGGATTTAACACCTGCTCCTACCTGGTGTTCAGTCGGACGACAACCTGCACCATAAAAGGGAGCCCAGACCAGAGCCACACCTGAAGAACAACAGATGCCATGGAGCTACTGATCATGCAGCTCGGAGCCCCAAGTGGGCTACAACACCCACCGCCACCACACCCAGGCCCGCCACCCCCCACCCCCTCTCCCAGACTACCACAGAGGCAGCGCAGACAAAGACAGCGGACCTTCAGAAAACGCACCAGCCTCAACACCAGAGGATGTCATTGCCCACTACAGGCTCAAAAGGACAACCATCCTCCGCATCCTGACCATCATTGCCCACAGGCTGACGGTACCAACACAGCGGACAAACAACATCCCTCCGCAGACAAAGCTGCTGGCTGTGCTGCACCTGTTGGCCTCTGGTACCTTCCAACCAACAACTGACAGAGTCGGAGGAGTCTCACAGCCATCCCTATCCAAGTTCCTCACACCTGTCTTGGATGCCATCATCAGCTTGGTACCCCAGCACCTTCACTTCCCACACACTGCGCAGGAACAGCTGGAGACCAAGCAAGGCTTCTACGCAATAGCTGGCTTCCCGCACGTGTTGGGGCAATCGACTGCACACATGTACTCCTCGTGCCCCCTGCCGCCACTGCACACAATTACCGCAACAGGAAGCACACGCATTCCATCAATGTGCAGGCAATAGTGGACCACCTGGGACTCATCACCAATGTCGTCGCCAACTACCCAGGCAGTGTGCATGATTCCTTCATCTTCCGACAGTCCATCCTCAACCAGTGCTTTCAGGATGGCACCTATGGGAATGCATTGCTCGTTGGTAAGTACCAAATGAACACACCACACACCTCAACTCCACAGTCATGCAACTCACGACTCTGGGAATGCACACGTTACAAACTCACATACAACATGCCAAACAACATGCCCACCTACCAGACACGACAGCACAACTTACTGTGATAACCTGGGCTAGCCATGTACATAAGCCATCAACGGCATGGCACCTCAGCCACACAATAGCAGAATGTGGGGAGAGGTGGGAACATGGCATGTGCGAAGGAGGCAAGTGACCCATGAATGAGAATGTACACAATGCCAAGTGTGGCGTGGATGTGCTGGCCAGACTGCAGTATGCAGACCACAGACATGTCCATGTCGACATATACGGCTGGTGTTTGAAGTGTAGTGGACGCAACCATGTCACCCCAGGCAGTGGGGAAGATCGCGGAAATGTAGCTTGTTACGTCCCCCCCTGTAAGCGTGAGCGGAGTGGGCTGGCCCGGCGTATGCCAGGCCAGCGTACGGGTGTGAATAAAAAGCCCGTTGCTCTGGGCGTGGTTCTCTTCCGGAATGGCCAACGTGTCTGCCAGGGCGGCGCCTCTCAGCCCGCCACGAGGTCGACGCCGTGAGCGGCGGTGCCTGCGATCCTGTGCGCCTGCTGCACCCCAGGCCGCTGGTCCCCAGACCCGTCTTGGCCCCCCCTGCGCAGCCAGGCCTCACTGCTCACCTGCCGACACCGGCGTGTGTCAAAGAGGGCCCACCACGTGCCGGTGCAAGCTCCAAGCCCGAGGCCCGCGACCTTGGCAGCCTCCTCAGACCATCACGGCCTCCGCGACACAGGACCCCAGCACTCCTTTCTCGTTGATGTACTCCACCGCTGCCTCCGGCCTACACTGCGGTCCAGTAGGTCACAATTTGGAACTGAGTCTTGATTTTTCAATGGCTGAGTTCATATCATTGCACGCAAGGAGAGGAGTAAGAGGAAGACGCGGTTCAGTCCGGAGGAAAAAAGGATCATCGTTATGGAGGTGATCGAACACTGAAAACACACAACATAGACCAGGAACTGATAGAATCATAATTCGTGATGGGTAATAGGTACAGAAGTTGAAAAGTGTAAGATAGGGCACGAACAGTGTGTGTAAAACTGCCCTCACACACAGCAAGCTGTGTCATGCTTCATCATAGGGCCTGCTAAACACACCCCGCGCTAGCCAACGCTGGGGGTGGAGCAATAGGGAGGGGAAAACAAACACAACACAAAAAAGTGAACAAATTGTGTGGGATCTAAGAGGTGAAAAAATGTGGCAGAGAGTAATTAAAAACTGGTAACAGTGTATCCCTATTCTATCTTTAATGGTAGGCACACTGTCCAAATGTAGATGGTGATCGAACACTACCAACAACTGCTCTGGTGCCACTAACTCTGTGCATCGCAAGCCAACGACACGTGGCTGTGGGCCCCTGCTGACCGCTGCCTCCGCCCTACACTGCGGTCCAGTAGGTCACACATTTGGAACTGAGTCTTGATTTCAAGATGGCCGAGTTCATATGTTAATGGCAGCATTTATATCACTGTACTCCCTTCGATCTGGTGCCACCAACTCTGTGCATCGCAGGCCAACGACACGTGTCTGTGGGCCCTTGATGACTACTGACTTTGGCCTACACTGCGGTCAAGTAGGTCACACATTTTGAACTGAGTCTTGCTTTTTTCATGGCAGAGTTCATACTGTGAGAAGTTGGCCTGGTATATGTTGTCCACTAATTATAGTGGGCACCTTGCACCAGTCCAAACAACCCCTTATTGGAGAGAGGTTAAAGACAACCTTTATTGAAAGCTATCCTAGTGGTAGCTATGGAGAGCAGCCTTCAGGCTAAGTCTTGAAGGAATGTAAAGCAGCTTGTTTTACCAGTCTATAATCTCTTGAGTGACCAAATGAAAGAGGACCACACCAGGTATATATTCAAAATATATGTATTTATTACTAAACCCACCCGTCTAGTCTCTTTATGAGGCTAGAGTTCGAAGTACATAAGTTATAAGTTATTTAAACACAGTAATAGCACAAATACACGTTTGGGCCCTAGGGGCGTACCAAACCATATACCAATAAAGTGGTATAAGAACCACGACTGAGCTAGACACTAGGCCTAGAGCCTGTAGAAGTGCTTGGACCACAAGGAACCACCCAAGGTAGTGTCACAGGGGACCCACGGGGGACGCATGCAGTGTGTAAACACAGCCGCGAATCGCCATTAACTTCTATGGGGAAAGTCGCGGTTAGGAATTTAAAGAAAAGGGACACTTAAAGAAGGACTTGGAGCAAACCCTTCGAGAACTAGGTTGTTCTAGAGTCTCTACCCACGGGAGCACCGGAGTACTCTTGTTACCTCACCCAGGGAAGCCAGGTGCATAGGTGCCTTTCGGGGTCAGGTTTCGTCGTCGATTTGAATGGCGATCTGCTGCAAAGTGCTGCTGGCGACCAAGTGCAAAGTGTCCGGGTGGATCCAAGAGTGGATCGGAGATCTGAAGAACCTGAAAGCAGAGGGGACAGAGTCTGGGTCACTAGCCAGTGACCAGGAAGGCGATGAGCAGATGCCCACCGATGTTGGGTGCTTCAGGTAGGTTGACGGTCATCTTGACTCTTCAGCCACGAGGTTCAGGAGGCGTTGTCGGTGACCAGGAGCAGGATTCGGGCTGGTACACGATGTTTGTCGAGTGCTGAGGTGTTGGCGACCGGATTGGACCCAACAGGCCTTGGCAACGGCAAGTCTCGATGAAGATGAAGATTGACGATGGTGCAGACCAGCAAGGTCTGAGGAACTCACCCAGCAAGGGTAAGTGAGGGCAAGCCTGGAGCAACCTGGGAGCCCAAGCAGAAAGGATTGGCCTTCGTGAAGGGCTACTAGCCAATGGACTAGCGACCGTGAAGGAGCCTCGAGACGGTGCACGTGGAGCTGGCTCACAGGACACTCGTGGAGTGGAGGCCAGTGATCTTCGGTGCAGTCGGTGCTGGAGGCGGGGGCTACTCGGAGCCCGAAGCACAACTTCGTGGGAGTCCAGGAAGAGGATGCACTTGCAAATGTGCTTGGTGTCCAGGGGTCATGGTTCCACGTTACTCACGACAGCTACGGGCCTCAGCTTTGCTGGGGACTCAGGGCAGCCTCGGGGAAGTCTGGAAATCCACCTCTGGTGATGCAACGACTTCGGCATCCGACGGGTGCTTCAGCGATGCAGGCCGGGCAATTGCTTCTTTGGTGCCTGCCAAGCAGGGGAGTCACTCCTTGACCCCAAGGGAGATTCTTCAGTCCTCTAATCTTCAAGTAGAGCGTCGAAGGTCCAGGATTCTTGTCAGAGTTTCGTCCAGGGATAATCTAAAGTCCTAAGGACTGGGGTCCCATACTTATACTAAGTTTGGGGGTTGGACTTACTCTGTGGTCCCACCTATGGGTGGGTCAGGGCAGAGGGGTGGCTACACCCCTTTCCCTTTGTCCAGTTCGCGCCAGAGCAGGGGCTGGAAGCCCCTGATCCGGTTTGAACTGGGGTATGCACAGGGACACCAAATGTGCCCCCAGTGCAGGACTTCAAAGCACCAGAGAGTGCTCCCGCCCAGCCCCAATACACACTATCCTGTCTGGGGAGGTGGTTACACCTCCCTGTGACAGGAAACCTATTGTCCAGGCCTCCCCTGCCGGAGTTTCGGTCAGCAGCAGGAGGCCAGACTTGTGTCTGTGGCAGCAGCATCCATTTTGTGAAGCCAGGGCTTTGGAAAGAAGTTACCGGGCAAGCCAGGGTTAACATGTCTCTCCCTCTAGAAGGGTGGAATGCTACCCCCGCCGCCAGATTTGGCGGGGGGGGTAGTATTCCAAGATGTTTGACACCAAACACGACATGTTGCTGTGCAGCCATCCCAAAGTTAGCATTTAACGCGAGGTTATAATGCACTTAAGAGTATATGGTCAGGCTGCACTACAAACAGCATCAGAGAAGGGTCTCCGAATGCTGCAGAGGGGCCCTGCTCATGCAGGGGCACCCTCTCACATAGGAACCATGCACTCTGCCTTCAGGATTGACAAGGCCTGCCATAGGAGTGACTTATAGGTTTATATGTGTGTAGGTATGTAGTGATATAGGTAACCTATATCACAGTAAGGGGTGCATGCACCACCTTACCCAGGCTGCAGTAGCAGACCTGTGGTGTCATTTTGGATGGCCTTCCAGGGGTGGCACAATACATGCTGCAGCCCCTGGTAGGCCTCTGAGGTACCTATGCCCTTGGTACATAGTATACCATATACTAGGGACTTATAAGGGCACTCCAGATTCCAATCAGAGATGTGCCTAAGGCACATGGAAACCATTTTACAGAGAAATCAGATAGACTGGGGCCCTGAATAGCAGGATCCCAGTCCAACTAAGTCATAAACCAGCAAAACACCAGAAAAAAAGTGGGGGCAACCATATAGTCAGATTCCACCTTCCTACACATACCATTGTACAGGCCTCATCGCAGACTGCATCCCCTTTCAGCTCTGGTGCCACTAACTCTGTGCCCCGAAATTCAGGGACACTCTCTGTTTGAACTTTGGTGGCATCTGAGTCTATGGCCTGGGGGTTGTCTTCATCATCATGTAGCTGATACTGACTTGGTGTTAAAAATGAGTCTGTAGCATTCATCTCCTCCATATTGCCTGTTCATGCTTGGTTCTGCTCTCTGCATCATGCCCTGGAAGAACACCTTCCACTGTCCCCCGAAACACTCCGCGACATTCACCTTGGACATCGACGAGGACCCGCTCAGCTCCCGTGGCCCTACCTCAGTGCACCGCAAGTCACCGTCCCGTGGCGGTGTGCCTGTGCCGGCCGCAGTGCATCCGGGGCCACTAACTCTGTGCAGCTCAAGACGTGGACCCTTGCTGTTTGATCTTTGAACTACTGATTGTCTGATCACTGTTGTAGTTGTTGCCAGCACCAACCACTCCCTGAGGGCTGGCTTACACTCACCCCACACCCATCCAGCACAGGCGTCACTGGACATGTGACCCTGGCAATAAAAGGGGCCGGGCGCACGTGCCCGTAGCCAGTTCCACAAACTATCTAAGTGTGTCCGTGTGGTCATTGTGTATGCATGAGGGCCCCGGGCCCTACCACATTACATTTTGCGGTGTATAGTGGACGCAACCATGTCACCTCAGGCAGTGGGGAAGACCTGGGACATGTAGCTGTGTCGTACCCCCCTGTAAGCGTAAGCGGAGTGGGCTGGCATACGACATTCCAGCGTAGGGGTGTGGATGATCAGCCCGGGGCTCTGGGCGTTGCTATGTGTTGGCCGTGCCAAGGAAGTAACTAATGCGTGTGTCTCTATTGTAGTGTTGGCGCCACCCGTCCTGCAATGGACAATGTTGCGATGTAGCATGCCCCCGGAGTGCGGGCTCGGGCGAAGGGATAAATGAACGAGCGCAAGCCCGCTCGGGGTCCGGGATCATACATGCCAACTGTTGTGTGTGTCGCTATTACCGCAGCATAGGCCATAGGACTACCCTCAACCGCATCGCGAGTTCAGCCAGCCATGAACTCTACATCTGTGTCCGCCCTATCCTTACCATAGGCCTACACACACGTGGCTGCCCACCGTCAGCGCACAACATCACAGTGTCGTTGTCAGGCTTGTGGACATGCGCAGACAGGCATGACAATGGTGTGCCGTAGCAGTGCAAGTGATGCAACCGCGCTGCGCACACTAGTAAATATGCTTGGGGGGAGGGAGGAGCAGCAGTGAGGCTATGTAATACACATTGATGCCGCTCATTTGCTACAAGCAGTACCTGTCAAACAGGAATCACTAAGTCACACATATCACACACCAATGAACTAGTGAACCTGCCAACACATCATGTAGAACCAACTTTTGACTCATGTCTCTCTGCATTGTCACAGGTGATCAAGGATATGCACTCTGCCCTTGGATGATGACACCCCTCCGAGCCCCGAACACACAGGCCCAGAGGCAGTACAACACGGCCCACAAACGCGCCAGGGTCATCGTGGAATGCACATTTGGCGTTTTGAAGTCACGTTTCAGGTGCCTGGACATCACAGGTGGAAGGCTCCTGTACAGCCCAGGCATCGTGTGCAAGATGATCGTTGCATGTTGTGTATTGCACAACATATGTGTACGCACCAATGCCCCATGGCTACAAGTGCCAGATGCACCGGACGATGATGAGGAAGATGAGGCAAGTGGACCACACCCCACTGCAGCAGCAGCAGGAATAGCCCGTAGGAACACCATCATTGACAATTTCTTCACATGAGCACGTCTCATTGTCACAGTCCTTAGCAATCATGGGACAGTACAAAATGACCACAGGCACAGCATGTGCAAATAAATTCATTACAACACACATTCCCTGTGTGCATGTTACTCCTCTGTACAAGCACATCACTCTGACAAGTGTAAGTGCAACATGTAGTGCTAACAATCTCATAAATTGGAAATAGTTGGTGGGTGTGTCACCTCTGTACAGAGAGGCTGTTTAGGGTGTCACGTATTAGAAATGCCATTTCTGTGTGTCAAAGATAGTACGGAATCCCACTCATCAGCGTTTCACATGTGTCCCAAATCATTACATGTAGGCTGTCATTTGTGACCTACAATTGACAACAGGGCTTCTTTTGGGGTCAAATATGTACCACCATGATGCAGGGATGCACCCTGTGACTCAAGTCCCACAACATGAGCTACATGGACGTAAGGGGGAATCACTGCCCCTACATTCGTCCATGTTTTCATACTTGATTAATCATGGACATGACACATCTGTGTGTATCAGAATGTATTATTCACGTTCAGTGGAGTGTTGAAGCTGTCTTAGTATTGGGCCATGCAGACAACACTTTACAATGTTGCCCCGTGGAGGGCCAGCCAGAGTCCTTTAGGGATTGACAAGTTACTCGGAAGGGGAAGAGTCCAGTCCGGAGGCTGATTGCTGTGTCATTGTTGAGCATGCAAAATATGGCAGTCCATGTCGAGGTCCAAGGTTGGTGTCGCAGAGTGTGTCGGGGGACAGTGGAAGGTGTTATTCCAGGGCATGATGCAGAGGGCAGACCCAAGCAGAAACAAGCCATATGGCGGAGATGAATGCTACTGCTTCCTCCTTACCACTAAGGCAGATTCATCCTCATCTTCGTCCTCTGACGTTTCATGTGCCTCACATGTGGGTGGTGGTGTTTGGTTTGCAGCACTGTGTGACACTGACACATCAGGGGCCGGAGATGTGGATGTAGAAGTAGCAGCAGCATTCATCTGCGCAATGTCTTGTGGCATCACTCCCATGATGAGGATCTGCAGGCCATGGAAGATCCCATCTACAGCTTTCTCGTGTGCAGCCGTGGTAGCCATTCTTTGCGCCTGCATCCGCTCCATGTTCTCCATGACCCTCCTCATGTTTCCCAAATCACGGATGACATCGCTGTAGCCACTCTGACTAGACAGTTGTTGTTGTCTCCGAGTCATGACTCCAGCGACGCCAACCATGGATTGTTGGAGGGCATGGGGCGGACTGTGGGTGTCCGTTAGGGAGTGTAAGTGGTCCCTGATGGGACTTAGACACCCACGTATGGCTTCTAGTTTGGCTGCCATGAGGTCGAACCCCACCCGCACCTGTTCAGCCAGCTCCTTATGGCAATCTAACACACAGCGTTGGAACGCCATGTGTTCTTGGGTGAGATGCTGGGAGCCAGACGTGGTGGTGGGTGCTTCCTGCTGTGTGGTCTGTGCAGGGGGTGGGATCACCTCGATGGTGCTGGGCTGCCCTGCTACTGGAGGTGGGGTGCGGAGGTTGTCCAGGAACCGTTGGAGTTCGTCAAAGTTGATGTCCTGGAGGTCGTCTCCATCATCGCTGACGTGATGTAGGGTCTGCTCTGCAGGAGGTGTTGATTGTCCCTCTGCAATGTAAAGGGGAGATGCAGTTTCACAGTGTGTTCCATGTATGATGACGCATTGGCGGAATTTACATACAGACTGCATGACAATGTACATTGTGACTGTTTGTGAGGAGATGCCTATTTGATGCGGGACAGTGGACATTTGTACTACATCACGGATGTGAGGTTGTACTCGTACATTGTCATATCACAGTTTCCTGCTATGCCAGATGTGATTGGCCATTTTGTGCACACATGCGGCACCAGTTGTGTCCTGTGTTCTGTTGTGAAAGTGTTGCAGTTTGTATCACATTGTTGTCAATGTTGAGGTGCTCTTATTCTTAAGTGTGTGTGCTGCATTGTGGGTGAGTCGCCACTGCAGCTCTGATTTGGCTGCCCCTTATCCCTTTCAGGCGGTGTGCCTTTGACTTCTGTGCTTCTACAGTGCTGAGATGTTGTGGACTTGGGTAAATTGGGCTCTTGGTCGAGTTGTGACTCTTGGGCATGGTTTGTCTGCAGATGTGTTGTTGACGTCAGGGTTGTTTGTGCACGTGGATGTGTCAGAGTGTGACCTGCTCCTTTCCGGATGTGGTCCACACTCAGTCACCTCAGTGTCGTGGCGTGCACCATGTCATGATAATTGGACTGCAGCCATGCTACTCGTCATGCAGTGTCACTTGCATTGTCAGTGTGGCTCACGGACCCGCAGCTTTGCTGGGCTCAGCACATGTGTATGGGTTTGTAGTGAGATTAGTGATGTGTGGGGAGGGCCCCCTCTGGGCATATTGTCGACGGGGGCCTACTTGCTGTTTCTATGTGTGCTGCAGTATGCCAAGGAGATCAGGGACATGATCCAGAGTCATTGTGGGTGTGCAGTGTGCTCTACTTAATTGTGCATGTGTGCCATTGTGCCCATCTCCCCGTTCCCCCAGTCCCTGGTCGGTACTCACCCTGTTGATGTTGTGTCAGGTCATGTTGAGCAGTGTCCGGATCCACTACTCCTGGCACCGTATCCCGACTGATGACTGTGGCCACCATTTTCTCCATGTCATCCAGCTCCTGGTGTGCCGCTGGACCCCCACCTCCAATCTGCGTTGCTGCTTTCATGTTGGCATCGAGTTTCTTTTGGTTTTGCCCTTCACATCATTCCAGCGCCTCTTGACCTCTTCCATTGTCCTCCTCAACTCTGCAACTGCATTCACATGGTCCAAGATAGTCTGCCATGTTTGCGTCTTTGTTGCCAATGACACGTTGGAGGTGACGAACAGTTGTTGGTAGTGTTCTATCACCTCCGTAATGATGATCCTGTTTTCCTGCGGACTGAACCGCGTCTTCCTCTTCCTCTTCTCCTTGGCCTTCCCCGACCCCGAGGTTCCTTGCTGGTCGTCTGTGGGGCTTGTGGGGTTCGCGTTGTCCTCTGCACTCGGTCCGGGTGCATCCATGGTAGCTACGCAGTTTCACTTTTTTTTGTCTTTTTTTCTTTCTGCTTTTATGGTGCATTTTCCCACATGACGCGTGGGAATTGCAGGCCTGTCGATGGTGTTCGCTGATTTTTGTATCGCGATTTGGGGCATCGCAACTTTTTTCGCGTTCGTGTTTCGCATTTATTCTGCTTCACGTTGATTTTAACGCGGTCATTTTGCGCGTTATCGTGCGACTATCGCATGGTGCCGCCGGGTTGAGAATACAACGTTAACACGGTGTTATTTTCCCGCGATGGACTGCGATGTGCAAAGTTGCGTTAAGCTAATTTTGTGATAATTATCACACGTTCTTGAGAATATCCCCCTATGTGTGCTGCAGAATGCAGCACATATAAGAAGAGGAAAAAAACAAGGAGAAATGAATACATTTCTGTTCGCTGTGTCTCCCCAGAGGAGGTGTAGCATTCAGCCGCATTTCCAGGTTTCTGATTTCTCGTAAATCTGGAAATGTGTCAGGTTCCATGGGTGTTGCGTGGGAACACCCACAACAACACCCATAGAACACCTCTTTCATGCAAAGTCCCGCGTGTAAAGGGGCCGTATTTACAAGGACAGGAAAAGCCACGCAACACATAACTTTCCATTTGTGAATTGTTACAGACACAATCTTCTTCCCCCCTCTTTTCCCATTTATATAGCTGGTGATGCTTGGTGTAAAGCAGGATACATTAGAACATCCGATGGGTGGATCCATGGCTTCCTGTAGTCGATCTTGATGGCAGTAGAAGTACTCATAGTCTCTGAAAAAGCCCCATCAAACTTAGGATAATTCCATTTATGAACAAAATTCTTCACAAACACTTTATCCCTTATTTAAACAGTTGGGAGGTTGACCTCGGTGGTGGCGTGCGTCTCCTTTTCTCTGGTTGCCTGTTTCGAAATTAACTTTGCAGCCTTCATTAATTCAGAGAGATAGACATCATTTATAATTTTAGCTGTACTTTCTGCCTGCACCTTACATCTAGTGGCAGGTATTTACGTACTCATGAGTCTTCCTGTCACTATCTGAAGGTTATCAGAACAAGGTGTGTTCCTAATAATACTAATGGTAAACAACACAACCATTTTTTATGCAATGTGGCGCATAGCTTGCGTATCTTATTTTTCAGCAAATGATTGAGGCGCTCAACTATGCCATTACTCTGAGGGTGGTAAAGAGAAGATAATTTATGTTTTATACCTAGCATTGTTGTGACATGTGTAAAAGTAATTTGCCAAAGTATGTGCCATTATCAGATCTTTTCCCTTGTGGAATTCCTCAGCGGAGAATCACCTCACGAATCAGAAAATTAGCAGCTGTCTTAGCGTCACAGTGAACACAAGGTCCTGCTTCAACCCATCGGGAAAAAGAACAAAACACAACTATGAGGGACTGATAGTTGTTGCATCGATTGATCATGTATATAAAATCAATTTGAAGAGCCTTAAAAGGACCTTGTGGTCAAGGTATAGTAGAACTTAGTACCTTCAATGTGGGGTTTGGAGAGAATTGTTGGCAAATAGTGCAATTATAAATGTACATAGTAAGCATATCATGCAAGTTAGGAACTAACCAATCTTGTTGTATTTGCATAGACAAGTGATCTCTTGAGATGTGAGCCGGTAAATGCAATTGCTCAAGAGCTATTGTGAGTAAAGCCTGAGGCGTAACTGGTTTACCTGTAAATATTTGTCTATAGATCAAATTGTTCCCTGACTGGGAGCACCCTCTAGTCTCCCAAATTGTTTCTCATGCAATGGAACAGGTTCCTGTAGCTCTCGAAGATGTAAACGAGCTGTCTCAGCATAATGAGGTGTAACAGTGTCTGTGGTAGTGTTTGACTCAGGCTCATGCGGCGAGGCAGCCTGGGCCACTAAGACTGGGATATGTTATGAGCCTGATGGAACAGACATGGGTGTGTGCCTAGCTGCATCTTTAGCTGCCCAATTTGCTAATGCATTTCTCTGTGACACAAAATCCTGTCCAGTTGTATGTACAGCACACTTCACAACTGCCACTGCTTGTGGTAAGGCAAATGCCTCTATAAAAGCCTCTAAGATTTTCCTATGCATGACAAGACTTCCGTCTGATTTGAGGAAGCCTCTTCTGCTCCATCTCATGATGCTTGAATATACTGTGGTAGTTACGTAAGCCGAATCTGAATAGATTATGATAACTTTTCTGATTCCTTGCTTGAGAACCACTATCAAGACTATCAATTCTGCTGCTTGTGCAGAATAATGTGCTGTCAGTGTTAGCTGCTCAACCATATGAAATGTGTCTGAGGAATCATGCTGCTGTGCTCTGACCACTGCCGCACCTGTGTGTCTTACTCCTGTGTCCTGGTCAATAGTAGAGGAACCGTCAGCAAAATATACAGTGCTGCTAGGAATAGGATAACCTGTTGCTTGGCTAGATTAATTAGAGATATATGTTTCACTGCTATGTGTCTGAGGTAGGCCCACATAGAACCAAGGCCATCCTTCATTATGGACTCATTTTCTTAAGTTGCCTTCCCCTTTACACAATAACCTTTTACACACATTTGCGTGCGTGACAATGTTGGATTAGTGTCTCTGAAACTGCTTCACTTACTGATTCTGCTCCGCCTAACACTATCACGATTCCTTGATTACCAGGTACAAGGTCTCGACACACACTGTGCAAATGTCATTCTATTTTTCAACCACGGGACGACATGGCTATCTATAGACCAAAACAATGCCGGCTTGCACAGGACACACAAGGATGCTTTTCAATATAAAAAAACAAACATTTCCGGGGTTTAGTTAGAAGAGCACTCTGCTGATATTGGTGAGGTCTTTACACACTGATGCTTTGGCCCAGCAGCTGGCTGACTTCTTCTTGCGAGGGTGTCCAACTCGTGACCAAGACGGGGACTTACATTTTTCCCATCAGGTAACCAGGGTTGGATCATCCAGTAGAGGGATTCTCGGCTGTACATACACATACCTAGTCTAGACACTTAGGTTAGGGACTTCATAGTAGGAGTATGACCGATTCCCTATATTGTATTTTATGGCTGGTGAAGCTTTTTATTCTGTTCATCTTCCTGGTGCTTTTAGTAACTTTCTTTTGCTTCTGTCTATTGATCCTTGCAACACATATATTTTATACAAGAATCTCGCTAGTTCAATAAAATATTGAAAACGTCTCTCTGTGTATTTCTTGTATATTTCTCTGAGAGTACTAGAGCACGAGTGACTGTACCAAAAGGTTCTAGATCTGTTAACACGCTTCCTGGAGGACCAGGGTTGTCATGTTCAGTGGTTGCCAGAAACAATTCGCTGCCCAACTAGATTTAGGGAGGCTTATGGTGGCACTGTGAGTTAGCTAGTCCATAGGACAACATATCCTGAGGGGTTGAATAGAATCAGTCTGGCACCATCCCAACGTTTATGCTGTCCACAAACGCGCAGTTCCTACAGTGAGGAGGAAACTACATGACATGACACCACCAACGTTGGTTAGGTTTTTATTTAATGGATTGCCTGAGTTGTTCAATCGTGCCATCACAGAGACACCTACTTACCTCCAAACTGGAGGTGCCCATGGTGGTAGCGAACATCCACCTCAGCTGGGTAGGTAACCCCTATGTATTGGCTGTAGGTAAATCAAGCTTGAAAAGATTTATTATTCCCATTGTGTTACCCTCTCTGTGATTCATTACCTAATAAGTTGGGAGATGAAAATCCCTAGACATTAAACATAGCTGAGAACTGCAGACATGCAGTTACTCTGCAACTGTTACAACATGGCCTCTCAGCAAGGAGAGGAGATGTTACCTTCGTGGTTGAGGCACACAAAGCATTTAGGACAGAGGTGTTCTATTCTTGGGTGAAATTCCCGGCTGCAGACAAAGCCACACAGCTATTTCACACCTACACTGAGGATGAAATACCAGAAGAATACACACCATACGAGGAAATAGATGTTCCTTTCACATTTACTTACCAAGAACACATAAATTGGTTTAAAGGTGCCCTCCCACACAGCAAACGTTAGCTTTGGTCTGTTCAGTAATGAAGGAGCGACATGGCCAGTCTTAGCCGGGTATACACCACATCCTAATGTGAATAATTTACCAGTAGCAGAGGTGCGAACACTATATAAAGACTTAGTAACAATATACAGAAGTCTTACACAGGTTGTTCTGCGGACACCTGACCTGGACTTGGGGATGAAACTGATGAGCAATTTTGCCGCAGTATCCACCATTGTGTTAAGTAACATAAAAGGGGAAGCAGCAGCATTGGCTATAAGCCAGTGCCTATGGGATTTGACTCTTGCACAGCAGGAGCGTGAATTACCTAAAATTATCAAAGAAACCTATGCTACGCTAGGTAGATATAATTCTACGAGCCAGACCTGGTAAACCCCAGCTAAAGGATAATTCTGAAAAGGATAACTCTGAGCAAACAACCTAGTCTTCAACGAAGAAGAAGTGGGATAATAAACAAAGAAATAATAAACACAAGATAAAATCACAGAGGGGGGGTCTCCTCAATAGGAAGCCACTGAAAAATGATATAATATTTGAAACCGTCATAACATTAGACCACCTGACATCTATCAAGATACTGGTACACATTTGTCTTGTTCATTTCAGGAATCATCTGATAAATGTTCGGAGAGAGGTGGATGGACAGAGTGCAGATCGGAGGAGCATGTGAAACCAAAGAAGGATTAACACCGCTCATCTGACTGCATAATAAAACAGGAAGATAAGCAGAAACTTTCCAAGCCTTAATTCAAGAAGAAGAAGGTAGCCGGACTGAAGGTCGAGCATGCACCAGATATTGAGGACTGTGCTTCTGAGCGTGAAAGGGGCTATGACAATGCTAGACAGTGCGGCAGAAGTCACGATAGTTCACCAGAACCTGAAGGATTGTCTTGTGGGAGTAGCACTGAGTGAGAATATCATGGTGGAAACACCTGATACAAGGGTGAGTGTTCCCCATCATTTATACGATATACAACTATGGTTGGAAGCGGACATGCCCAGGTTTATTCATGTTCTCTTTTGGGAGGACTTTACACAAGGTTACGACATTCTTTTGACTGAAAAGGATTGGCCACCGGATTTTGTAATGGATTGCCCAAACGGGGAACCGTTAATTCTACCTGCTTTCTCTGACCTCGTTCTAGAATCAGTAAAACATTCATATGCCATGGAGTGGGAGCTAGCGCTATCTCCTGCGTTATGCCTTAACCATGTGGGGTGGGATGACGGTTCTCCATATCATTAAATATTGAGGACAACCCCACAAGCTCAAAGACAATACCCATTAAAACGTAAAGCTAAAAAACAAGTTAGGGAAATCCTAGCACAACTTGAATATTGAACAATCCTTTATTTCCAGTAATGAAATCGGACCATTCATATCGTCTCGTATTAGACTACAGACATTTAATCACAGCTACTAGCACATTTGCAGTATAAAATGCACACAGTGCTGCACTAATGAACTACATTGGTTTGTTTTTTTTAAATTTATTTATTGAGTTTTCTTGCTTACAATAACAGAACCAGCAACAAAAGAAAAGCAAATCGAAAGTAAACAATAAGGAAAAAATTATAGCATACATTGACATTGATCACAGTATACATCATTAGTGGCAAAGCATAATGACTGGATACATAGATAAGAAACCATCGTGGCATTCCGATCATGACATCATATATACAGCTCCTGTTGAGTTGAACGTTGATCACATAGATCAGCGGTTCCCAAACTTTTTCGACCCGCGGCTCCCTTGACCCATTGGCTATTGCCCATGGCTCCCCACTGTTATTTTTTTTTTGGAGGGTGGGGTGGTGTAAGCCTGGCCTCTGGAGTACTTGCATTTTTCTCCCTGAAAATGATTGGGATGAAGCTGATGAAGGTATTATAATCATATACGCAGGGTGTTTCGTATTACTAAGGCGGCGCCTCTAATAAAATATTCCTAGTTACACTTCTTTGCCCATGCCTTTTTTAGAGTACCCTCTCAAACTTTTTTATCCCACTTACAGTGCTAGATAGCACCCCTATGCATGTAGGCCCACTGCCAAAGTGTTTCTGCGCTTGAAGAATATTTGCATACACTTCCATTTCTACCCATGTCATACGTGCCAACACACCTGTCTCAGCAGGGTGACTTATGATTTTGTAAACCACATATCGCTTTATTTTTGCTGTCGCCTCCCTAAAATTGCCTCCAACTCAATGCAAGTAAAATAAATTCCTCTTTTTTTTTTTTTTAAAACGTCCCTCTTTCTTGCTTCCAAATGTTGGCATTATGCCACATATGGTGTTGTACTTCCCTGTGCTCCAGAGAGACCAGGCCTGTCTAGAAATGTGTGTGTACTGAAAGAAATGTGTACTGGAAGTACCTATGATTCAAGTACAAATGTCAATACGTAATAATACTTAGGGGCCGATTCCAATTCGGGCCGGAAATCTCTCCGACCGAGCCGGACCCGGAGAGAATTCCGACCGAATCGGACCCTAGCAGTCCGACCGAACGAGTACGATGCGTTCGCATGCTATCGGACTCGATTCGGTCGGACTCCCATTGAAGTCAATGGGAGCCTGTCGTACAACGCATACGCGGGCTCCCATTGACTCAATGGGTGCGAGGCGGACAAGGGCGCCCCCTACAGCGTGTACGCGTCCATGCGCATCGCGGCGTACATGCACACCTGTGTGCGACTCATGCGCCTACGTGTACAGGGGGGTCCGACGCGGACCCCCAAAGTCCGGCTCCGACAGCTTTTTCGAGCCGGACGGCGCGAGTCGATCGGAGTGGTCGCGGCGCGCATCGTACTTACCCGGCCGGGAAACGTCTCCATAGCGCGGTGCGAGTCGTGTCCATGCGAGTCGGTCGGAGCGTGTTGAAGCCGCGTTCGAGTCGGTCGGCAATTTCGCGGGTGCTTGCATCGTACTCGCTCGGCCGGACCCGCGTACGATTCGGTCGGGAAACAGGGCTCCGAATCGGATCCGGTGAATCCGAATCCAATTCGGAGCACTACCGGCCGAGATCGGAATCGGCCCCTTTGTGTGTTTAATTGACAGGACAACTGAACTTTCCTGATAACTTGCATTGGTGTAAAATGCATTTGGAAAAAACCGAAACTATTAACGAGTCTAACAAAATAAATCAGGCATCTTCCGCTTACTTTGGGAGTGTTGGAACGGGGGTATCCAGTGAAATATGGAGGTCATCTCCCTCGACATGCCATCAATTAAGCACTACGTTTACAGCTTTAGGCATGTCACTTACAAATCATCGACATCATGCGTTTAAGTCTAATTAGTTTAACTAAAGCCAACAGACCCTTCAACATTAAGGGGCACATGCATCAAAGGTTTTTGCGATCGCAAACGGTGCGATTCGCAAAAATCGGCCATTTGCGATCGCAAATTGGCCTTTGGAGATGCATGAAAGTGTTTCCTATGCGCAATTTAAGAATTCGCAATTATTTGCGAATTCCTAAATTGTCAATTGCATTTAAGGAATCGCAATTTGCGATTCCTTAAATGCAATGCTAGAAGCACTTTCAAATAGCGATTTCGCTATTTGGGACCGCAAATTACAGACAAATCAAACTTGTCTGTAATTTGCAAAAACTTTGAAAAATGCACTAAAATGCATTTTTAAAGTTTTAGGTTACACACACACATGCCCTTGGGGCATGTGTGTGTCGCAACATGGGTGCACATCACAATTTCAGGGTGCAACAGGGTGTCATTTTGACACCCTTGCACCCTTGAAATTGCGCATGCAATCTCCAATTTATTCCTATGGGCCTGTAGGCCCATAGGAATGAATGGGACGGCATTCCTTAATTGCGAGTCGCAATTTGCGAGTCGCAATTAAGGAATGTTTAGGAATCGCTATTTTTATAGCGATTCCTACATGCATAGGCTTTTGCGATTCCTTAATTGCGATTCCTTAATAATCGCAATTAAGGAACCGCAATAGCCTACCTTGATGCATGTGCCAGTAAATGCATTAAAGTGCTGGGTGCACGGCTCCCCTGGCTAGGTTTGGCGGCTCCCCAGGGAGCCACGGCACACAGTTTGGGAACCACTGACATAGATAGTGCAGTAACATTAAATAGCAGTGGGTAGAACAGCACATCCTCCGTAACCATAATTAATGATGATGATAGTAAAAATGTTCGCACGTATTTGACCCATATCTTAAGGGACATTCAGCATGGCACATATACCCTCAAGCGTGCATATCATTACGAGGAAGATCAACATTGCGGACTCATTTTACTCAGATATATTTGGCTCCTTTCCTGCTAAGTAGCTTTGGTATAGGCCCCAAAAGCTTTTAGGGCGGTTCTGAGGGGGGAGTAGTTCACTATATAATTCAGTTTGGGTATTACAATATATCATTTCTTTTGACCATTCTGTTATGGTGGGCACCGG
This sequence comes from Calotriton arnoldi, assembly GCA_963921515.1. NCBI lineage: Eukaryota > Metazoa > Chordata > Amphibia > Caudata > Salamandridae > Calotriton > Calotriton arnoldi. The sequence goes on along the minus strand of CAWUFW010016706.1, from coordinate 50,320 downwards.
GCCCCGGGACCATCGCATCGCTATCCTACGTTTCGCAATCAACATCCCCATATCAATTAGACGACGGGAATCCTTTTTTATTTGTCTTGAATATCCTAATAGCGCCAACATGGGGTCAGGAGATAATGTAAGTTTTGTGATTTCACTCAGCTTTTAAAATACCAGTCTCCAAAATCCTGCTACATCTGGGCTGAGCCAAGCAACATGCATAACATCCCCTGGATTTGCACCACAGCGATCACAATCCGCCGTGTCACGGAGGCCATATCTATGCAGCCAGGCTGGCGTATAGTACACTCTATTTAGGAACTTAAAGTGTATTAATCTATGCTGCCCATTTAAAGAGATACTTCGTGTCGATTCGCAGCAATAGCCCCATGTTTTGTCGTCCAGAGCCCTTCCCAGGTCGCTCTGCCACTCCAGCCTGGCTTTTGTAAAAAAGTTCTTGCGGTACCCTTGCACCATATTATAAATGCTTGAGACTATCTTGTTAGGGGAATCCTAACTAAGTATAAAAGAGAAGGGGGTGACCTCGGGGGGTTCCATCATATCATCGTCCAGCTGTTCGCGGAGGGCATGTCTCACCCTGTGAAAGTGAAATCTCACCAAAGGGGAAACTATTCGCCCCTCTGCTTCGATCTCATCCCAGTCCTGCGCGCTGCCCGCCAGAAACAAATCTCCAATTTTGGTAATGTTGAGAGTCTCTAGTGCAGTGACCACCTCCCTCTCCCTGCTTACCGGCAGCCACTGGCACCAATCTAGTGGTGTCAGTGGTGAATACAAGATGGAGCTCGCCTGTCCTTTTAGCAGGTCGTGCCATGCGTGTACCATGGCATTGATTGAGTCTAGTATTCGGGGCGCCTGAATGGGGCTTGAAACATCCGAGTTGGTAATGGGGACGGCATTGCCGCTACCCTCTCTATATATAAGTAGGGGGGAGTTGGTTGCTGGTGACCACAATAGTAACGGTGTGAGCACTGGGACACCCTGTAGTAAAGCTCCAAATCCGGAGCTCCCAGTCCGCCCAGGGAATAAGGGAGGGTGAGAATCTTCCATTGGACGCGTGGCTGCTTACCGGCCCAAGCCAGTCTCACCAGCAATGCTCTAATAACTTTAAAAAATGTGCGGGCCGGACCATTGGTATATTAAGGAATAGGAATAAAAATCTGGGCAATACCACCATCTTCATCAGAGAGATGCGACCCAAAAGAGACAACGGTAGGCAAATCCAACGTTCCACATTTTCCTACAATCTAGCGATAAGCCTGCCATAGTTCTCACTACATACCAAGCCAGAGCCCATGTGAACTTTGATTCCCAACTATCGTACCGGGTCATCAGACCAGGTGAGGGGAAAGTCGAACTCGGTAAGCACAGTAGCCGGGGTCAATGGAAATATTGTGGATTTGGACCAATTAATTTTAAGGCCGAACAGTTCCCCAAAACGCACTACTTCTCTTAATACCGGGGATAAATTGGTCTCAGGGTTTCTGATACATAGTAGTAGTGCATTATCTGCGTAGGTGGATATTAGTAAGTTGTATCCCAGGAAGCAAATCCCTCTATGTCCATGATATTCCCTGAGGGCACACGCCAGAGGCTCCGCAACAAGTGCATATAGAAGGGGCGATAAAGGGCACCCCTGGCGTGTGCCCCTCGAGATTTTGATGGGGCCATCACCGCTTCTCCTACTCTTATCCTGGCAGATGGGGAATTGTATAGTACTGAAACCAGCTTTAGGAAAATCTGGTGAGCAGTCAAAATATCGAAAATAAAATATCGATATACAATAATATCGAAGTTAAAATATCGAAGGGACAGAATATCGATGTGAAGAATATCGATGGACAGAATATCGACCCTAAGGTAAGTAATATCGAATTTGTTAATATCGATGTAAATAATATCGAAGTTAGTAATATCGAAATCAAATATATCGATGTTACTAATATCGATGTTACTAATATCGATATTTGTATTATTGTTATGTATTTTGTTATGTTTTTAGTATATATGTGTTTTTGTTAAGTGTTCTACTTGTTTAAAAATATATGTATACAATTTTTATATGTTAATAAAAAAAATGTAAGTTTTTTTTTTTTTTTTGTACTGTAGCGGGTTGTGGGTTTATAGGGGAATAGGGTAGGAAGTAATTTAATTATACTAAATTAATTATTAATTTTTAGGAATTATAAATTAATTTTAATTATTTTTTGCGTTTAAGTTCTGTAGCGGGTTGTGGGTTTATAGGGTAATAGGGTGGGAAGTAATTTAATTGTAATTAAGTTATAATTTATTTTAATTAATTGGTATTGATAATTATATTATTGTTAATTAATTAATAATTGGTAATTAATTTGTATTAATTGGTTATTAATTTTTATTAATTGATTAATTTATCATCATGTAATTTAAATGTAATCAAGTTATAATTTATTTTAATTAATTGTTATTGATAATTATATAATTGTTAATTAATTAATAATTGGTAATTCATTTTTATTAATTGGTGATTAATTTTTATTAATTGATTAATTGATCATCATGTAATTTAAATGTAATTAACTTATAATTTATTTTAATTAATTGGTATTGATAATTATATTATTGTTAATTAATTGATAATTGGTAATCAATTATTATTAATTGGTAATGAATTATTATTAATTAGTTATTAATTTTTATTAATTGATTAATTGATCATTATGTTAAGTGTATTATTTTATCATTGGAGTGTGTTGTGCGTTTATAGGGGAATACTTTTGGAAGTAATTGAAATCTAATTAAGTAATTATTAAATTTATTTTTGGGTATTGATAATTAATTTATTGGATATTAATTATTAATAGGTAATTTTTTTTAATTACAATTTTTGGGTTCTAAAAATTAATGTATTGTTGTTTTATCATTAATTGGTAATTAAATATTATTAAATATTATTTATTGATACATTTAATTAATATATTAAGAATTATTTAGTAATTGATAATTAATGTTTAATTATTATTATTATTGGTATAAAAAGCATTTAATTGTTCAATATTAGTTAATTGGTAATTAAGTTTTAATAATTTATGTTTTTTGTTATTAAAAATATTTTATTGTTCAATATTTATTATTTAGTAATTAATATTTATTAATTATTATTTATTGGTATTTATTATTAATTTATTGTTAATACATTTTCTATTGGTGATTATGTTTTTAATAATTATTTATTGGTATTGGTAAATAGTTTAGAGTTATTTAATAATTCATTAATTATTTAAAACATTTAATTTATTTATAAGTATGTTATTTGTAACTTCTACGCTATCCAACACTTTCCCTACTGTTGCACTCTCTGGAGTTGGAATAGTAATTTTTACCCCTACGCTATCCAACACTTTCCCTACTGTTGCACTCACTGGAGTGGGAATAGTAATTTTTACCCTCACGCTATCCAACGCTTTCCCTACTGTTGCACTCCTGGAGTGGGAATAGTAATTTCTACCCCTACGCTATCCAACACTTTCCCTACTGTTGCACTCTCTGGAGTTGGAATAGTAATTTTTACCCCTACGCTATCCAACACTTTCCCTACTGTTGCACTCACTGGAGTGGGAATAGTAATTTTTACCCTCACGCTATCCAACGCTTTCCCTACTGTTGCACTCCCTGGAGTGGGAATAGTAATTTCTACCCCTACGCTATCCAACACTTTCCCTACTGTTGCACTCTCTGGAGTTGGAATAGTAATTTTTACCCCTACGCTATCCAACACTTTCCCTACTGTTGCACTCTCTGGAGTGGGAATAGTAATTTTTACCCCTACGCTATCCAACATTTTTCTTACTGTTGTTTTTTAGGGGTTGTAATAGTAGTTTTATTCCCTACGCTATTTAATATTTTTGTATTATTTTAGTTAATATAGTATATAATTAATTTTAAAAATATTAAAAGTAAATTTAATTTTTTAATTTGTTATACATAATTGTTTAATTTTTATTTATGTTATTGTTTTATGTGTATAGATGTATTTGTAATTTATAATATTTTTTAATAATTTATAATTTATTAAAATAATTATTCAAACTGATTATTAAGTAAGTATATATATTATATATTATATGTATATGTTTAATTAATGTTTTATTTAATTATATATGTTGCTTATTAATTTTAAATATTATAAAATATTTTTAACTATGTTTATTTTAATTATAAGTATTATTTAGTTTATTTTACATATTATTTTTAACAAAAAAAAAACGATATTTTTGATAACGATATTTTTGACATCGATATTTTTTTCCGATATTTTTGTACTTACCATGTTGTAGATAGGATTTCGATATTATTGACATCGATATTTTTGTTGCGATATTTTTGTAGGTCGATTTTTTGACCTTCGATATTTTGTCAGTGATCCGGAAAATCTCGCCCATGCCCATCCTCCTCAGTACAGAGATCATGAAGGCCCATTCCACCGAATCAAAAGCTTTTTCTGCGTCAAGAAAAATCGTGGCAGCCTTGATCTCTGGGCTAGTGTGCTGTATTGCACCAAACACACTATGCAGATTGTAAAATTGCGCCCTGGAACAAACCCTGCCTTCTCTATGCCAACCAGCTGTGGCACCAACGGGGCCAATCGGTTAGCGAGTACCTTGGCAAATATTTTAGTATCTACATTGAGTAGCGATAACGGCCTAAACGAGGAGCATTCATCAGGGGTTTTGCCGGGTGTCAAGGCAGGGGGCATCTCCCCATTTTCGCTCATTTCCTCAAATAGTGTCATTAAATGTGGTACTAAAAGATCTTTAAACTCTTTATAAAATATGACAGTAAGGCCATCTTGCCCCAGAGCACTACCCGATCGCATGGATTTTAATGCGTTGAGGATCACCCAGGATTCTAAGGGTCTCATGAGATATTCCCTGTGTTTGTCCGTTAACCAAGGTAATTTAATGTGCTCATGGTAGTCTAACATTTCCGGTTCCCCCGCTGACGTTCTGGATCGATACAGGTCTGAGTAATACAGACTAATTCGATCAGCTATACGGACGGGTTCCTTAATATCTCCCCGGACTCGGCTGCTATTGCTGCAATATCAGCCCTTTCCCTTTTGTTGCGCAGCAGTGCAGCTAAGGTGGCCACAGGTCGCTCCCCCTCACCATACGTTTTGGCAATTGCATATTTCCCCATGTGTTTGACTTCACTATCTGCAATTTCGTGGTATTCTTCCAGTGTCTTTTTAAACTCTTCCGTAGTGAGATCATCTCCCCCTCCCAAGGTAACTTGTTCTAGGTCAGCTAATCGCTTCTCCAGCAGATCAAGCCGTCCTTTGAAAGATCAAAGGACCCCTGAATGTTTTGAAATGGCAATTCCTCGAATGAAAACTTTAAAAGTCTCCCAGACTGTAGCAAACCGGGGTACCGACCCAATATTAGTATGAAAGAAGGATTCTATGGCCTCTGATATGTCGGTTTTAAAAGCACTGTCTAATAACGAATATGGAGGAAATCTCCACGTAAAAGGGGCTGGTCTCTTTTGCGGATTTTCTATATTCAATAGTATAGGTGAATGGTCTGAGAAAGTGCAGGGGTGAATCGTACATTCCCTAACCTGAGAGTAGAGAACTCTAGATATAAGCCAGTAGTCTATTCTAGTGTGTAGGACAGGTTGTGTGGGGCAGAGTAGTGATTAAAGCCACCCTTTCCAGGGAAGCGAGCGCGCCAAACATCTGTCATTTCTAATTGGGTGATACCATCTATGATAGTTTTGGTGGCGGCTGATGGGCGTGTGGCCGGTCCCCCAGAGCGATCAAGTGCCGGATCTAGTACACAGTTAAAATCGCCACCCCATATTTTCATTAGTGGGCTGCTGGCTCTCAGTCGATCCTAAAGATTGCGGTAAAATTGCGGGTTATCAAAATTAGGGCTGCATATATTGGCTACTAAGAGGTCCAGACCTCTCCCCTTACATCTGGAAATAGTATACCTACCTCCTGTGTCTGTTTCGACCGCCTTTAAGTTAATCCCTGATTTCGGATTGACCCAATTAAGCACCCCCCTAGCGTGTGTGGAAAAGCCAGCTGCATGAAAGGGGCCGTGCAACCGTCTGCATGTTAACATTTTGCTGTCCAAGGGAAGATGAGTTTCCTGTATTAGGGCTATATCAATACCATGTCTCTTGAGGTAGGCCAGTACCCTACGCTCCTTACGGAAATCGTTGAGGCCCCTAACGTTCCATGTCAGGAACCGCATTACATTTCCCTTACCCTGTGCCATCTTTGTTCTTCAGTAGTAAACATACGCTATTTCTGCCTACCAGATTTCTCGTTGTCTTGACACTATGTAATCCACCTTTGTCCTGACATATTAAAGTGTTAGGTACACTGTGTTCACGATAACTAACAGTTGTAACCCCCCCCACGCCTTGGCATCCCCAACTTGCCATGGACGAGTTCCCCACCCCCTCCAAATAAACCATGGTCAGGCCTAGTGCCTTGTGGTGGGACACACACAGGGGCGGATGTTGCCTCTCCACCATTTTATACTCCACCAAGGCAGAGCCGTGCTCATGCCATCTTTAATCATATAGTACATCCAGCAGCTAGTCAAACAAATTATTTCTGTGTATTTGAGACCAAATTCTAGCGCCTCCTCTAGTATACAAACATTTGTTCAAAGTAAAACAACTTTATCCCTCTGTTGGGCTAATGTCCTTATATTCACACAAAAAAACACATATTGTAGGTAATGGTATCCCAACGACAGTGATGCCTTGAGTTTCTAACAACTAGCGACCCCCCCCAATATATTAGCATTAATACCAAAGGTGGGTCCCATCGGAGCTCACCCATACGCAACTACGTGCACATTTCACCAGTCTGTCCGATTAATCTTGCTCCTCTAGATCTCCACCAGTCGCCTCCGGCAGTTTCTCCAAGTCTCTCCACCGCTCATCCGGTTTTTGGTATTGTTTAAGTGCTTTCTGTAGAGACTTGGGGTCTAAAAAAATCTTGGATTTGCCGTTCATGGTGACCCTGAGTCTCGCCGGATAGAGCATCGCGTAGTCGAGGTTGTAGTCACGTAGTTTGCGCTTCAAGGGAGCAAACTGCTGCCTCGCTTCCTGGACCTTCATGGTGAAGTCCGGGAATAATGAAATCGAAAAGCCCTCAAATTGCAAATCCCCCTTTTCTCTGGCTTGTTTTAGGGCAGCATCCCTATCTCTGTAATTCAAGAGTTTGGCAATCACCGGACGTGGCTGCGCCCCTGGTGGGGGCCTGGGGCCAAGAAAGCGGTGGGCCCGCTCCACCGCGAACGTTGGAGAAAAAGTGTCACAGCCCAGCAGCGTAACTAGCAGCTTCTCGATTAATATTTCCATGTTGCCCGTGGCTGTGGATTCCGCGAGCCCAATAATTCGAATATTACTTCTCCTGGATCTGGCCTCCAAGTCTTCCGCCTTATCCTACAGGGCGGTGAGGATCTTGTCGAATTGTTTCTGCGCAGAGTCTGTTTCCGTTTGGGCCTCTTCAATCTCAGTCATGCGTCGTTCGGCCATATCTAGTCATTCCGCATGTTTGTCGAGTCGCTCTGACATTCAATCCATGCGATAGGCTAGGGAATCGATTTTCCCGTCAATTGTAGACAGGCTTTTTTGCATGGCCGATAGAATGTGCCGGATATCTTCAGACGATTCCTCAGGCGTGCCCTCTTGTCTCTCGGGGAACCGGGCGTCGCCTGCCTCCCTGTTCCTTGACTTGCGCTGCTCAAGCTGCAGCTTGGGCTGCGCTTTGTCCACCTTTCCGATTGCAAAGGACCCTGTGCGTCCTATCCCACTGTCTGTAGTAGCCAAAGGCCTCGGGGATTATCCTCACAGATGCACAGCGAGGGTTCAGGGCTCTCACGAAGGGCCAGAATCAAGCAGAGCGCAACCATCCCCAGTACCGCCAGCCAGGGTGCGTATGTCCCGCTGTGAAGAAGAGGGGCCTTCTCACAGGCCTAGGGAGGGCTAAGACGACCGAGCCAGCAGGAAGGTATATCTGCAAGCACTGTGGTGATCCACTAGTCCCAAAGCAGCAAAGCAATCAGCTTATTGAGTCAGGGAAGGGCCTCCTGCCGATGGTCATATCTACAGCAGAGGGGCCCAGTGCAGCAATAAGTACTCACAACTCGCCTCTCCCTATTGAGCGTTAATGGCTGTTGTATTGGCAATTTGACTGTTCAGTTCTTAATTTCAATGAGGCGGCCAGTGATTTGTCCAGCCTATCGGAGCTTCGGTGCGTATGACCTAGGCCTCAGCTCTCTCTTTGTGTAGGCAGCCCCGTCACGCCTGCCCCTCCGTCTCGCTATTACTAGCACCGATGACTGTTCACGGGGCTTCTCTTGATTTACAAGTCTTCCTTTCCCCAGGCAGGGACAGGCCGCGACCGCTGTCCCAGCGTGCCACGTACCTTCTGCCGCACTTCACGGCTCCTCGCAGGCACTCGATCAGCCGTGACCACTCCACGGCCGCTCACGGCCCCCTGCCGCAAGTTAGCTTGGTGGCACCCACCAGGCAGACACCGATGAGACCGGGGCCCGCGCCCCCCCAGTGAGGTACCGGACGGGCCGGTCACAGTCGCCGCAACCACCACCCGGCACTCAATGCCGCTCGTGTCCGCAGCAGGTCTCGATCGCGACCTTAGGCAATGGCCCACTTTGCCTCTCTGCCGTCTCCGGAGCAGACCCTGCCACTGTGTGTCACCAGGCTCCCATCGCCCGCCGAGCCCACAGGTGCCGCAGCGGCACCTCCAATGGCGAGATTGGTCTTGATCGATTCAGCGCAGCAGCCGCCTGAGGGTGCGTTATTTGTTAGGCAGAATCTCCGCCTGGATGTCAGGATTTATGCCGGATTTTCTTGATGGCTTGCGGAACTCCCTTAGGACGTGGCCATCTTGTGCGTCGGCAATCTCCGCCCCCCACTAATGAACTACATTGTGCATAAGAGATACAAAACAACACTAGATATCTCAAATGAGTTTTTCTGCCAGAATATAGTGCCTGGAAGCAGATATTTGACCACCTTCAGCGTACTAGGCTCTCAGAGGCAATTCTGTCAATTGTCTCAGGGATATAAGAATAGACCCAGGCTGTTTTCAGCCAGAGTGACAGGAAAATGACTGATCAAAGTTTTGTAACATCTCTATGTCGATGACATTTATCTGACGGATGATGATGTTATAGAACACTTGACAAGAGTGAATCGCATAATATTGGGGTTTTCTCACATAGTTTACAAATTCAATTAAAAAAAATCAAAAATTGCCCACCTCAATGTCCTTTTTCTGGCATATGAGTTGTCTAGTGAAGGAAAAAGCCTTGCAACATGCTTCCTAGAGAAATGTGCACTTCTTCATCACTGACAACACTGAAAAGACTACAATCCATTTTGGGATTTCTAAATTTTGGCAGAATATACATTCTAGATTACGCAGAATAGATTAAACCTGACTTTTAAAGCACACATTGGACACAGGAACATACAAACATATTACGTTCCGTACAAGCTGACATGATAGCTTCCAAACATTTACACACACGTGTAAACACAACAAACTTGGTGATCCGCGTTATCGTGGGAACATCAGGATACACATATGTCACATTCAAGGAAGGTGCAAAAAGAACAATTGATGGACAGAATGCAGAACAATGTCATGCATTCACCCTAGTACAGAGATCTGGGCCTAAATCCATCGTTTTTTTGCTCCCCATGCCATTCCAGTTTGAACCCAGCCATATGCAAATCAGTCTTGACCCTGCGTCCAATGGGAACAGTCCAGCCCGAACTGCAAGGCCTGGTCCTCCCTGGACTGGAAACTAGCATCCTAGGACTGGTTTCGGGGTTTCACCCCTCATCAGCCAGAATAGCTTGACTCCAGTGGCATGGAGAGCACAAGACCTACGTCTGGGCATACCCGTCCCACTCGGGGTGATAAATGCAAACAGAACAATTGATGGACAGAATGCAGAACAATGTCATACATTCACCCCAGTACAGAGATCTGGGCCTAAATCCATCGTTTTTTTGCTCCCCATGCCTTTCCAGTTTGAACCCAGCCATATGCAAATCAGTCTTGACCCTGCGACCAATGGGAACAGTCCAGCCCAAACCGTAAGGCCAGGTCCTCCCTGGACTGGAAACAAGCACCCTAGGACCGGTTTCGGGGTTTCACCCCTTACAGCCAGGATAGCTTGACTCCAGTGGCATGGAGAGCACGGGACCCACGTCTGGGCTTACCCGTTCCACTCGGGGTGACAAATGCAAAAAGAATAATTGATGGACAGAATGCATCACTGTGACTAATGTAGAATACAGATTTGATTCTACACTACAAACACAAGCTTTCCCACAGTATGAACAAGAATATCCTCTGCCCAATGAAATAATGCCTCTAGAACATTATGACTACATCATATATACAAATAGATCTGCCCAGCCTGCAGTAGGAACAAAGCACCAATACTCAGCTGCGCGGGCAATCAAAAAGGGGCGCATGCATGACGGAGAATCCCATCCTGAGACAACCTACACGCAATCACTAAGTGACTGCACAGCGCGTCTGGCGGAACTATAGGCTCTAATACTGGCACTGGAAAATACTGATCGTGGATTCCCCACACTCATAGTGTGTGATTCCTATTACTGTGCCAAGTCCTATAATGAATACCTACACTATTTGAACCAGAATGGATTCAGAGACTCAAAGGGGTACACAATTAAGCACAAGCTGCTTTGGGAGAAAGTGTCAAGACTGAAAGAGTGGTTGCCACGGACTCATGTCATTCATACATAAAGTCATCAACGTGTTGGCGTTCACGTTGCAGAGAATTCCATGGCTGATGAGGCCACCAAAGCAACAGTTTGCACTGGTGCAGTTGCTGAAATCACTCGTTGTAGTATGAGGATAGACAGAGACATCATGGTGGCTTTCAACGCTGAGAGTGACGGCACCCACCTGCTGAAAGACTTCTCACTCAAGTACTCCTACAAGTTAGATGCACAAAACATACCATATGCTCAAATTCCTGGAGTGGAGGATAGAGTATTAACAAACACAGATCGCAGACTGGGATTAATACTGGCTATTCACCGGGGTCTGGCTTCTGAACACGCAGGGGTGGCGGCTATAATTTCATTACTAAAGCAGTTCTGTTGGTGGCCCGGTCTCTACAAACAGACCAAGGACTTTGTCCTTAAATGTGACATCTGCCAGCAGATGAAGGGATCTACTGTAACACGTCCACCACAGACACCTCTACTGATTTCATACAAGCCATTTGCTTGTGTCTGTCTGGAACACTGCAATCCCTTACAATCAGATGGGGCTTACAAGTATATCTTGGTGGCAGTAGATTCCTGCTCTAGATTCCTATGGGTATGGCCTCAGTGGTTGGCTGACACCTGAGTTGTTATGAAGGACCTGGCAGTCTTTATTGGGACATATGCAATTGGCACATTACACTCCGACCAGGGTTTAGCTCTCGGCTTACAAAGAGGCTGTGGGAAGTTTGGGTGTGACCATGCGCTATTCCTCACCCTATCATCCCAATGGAAATTCAGTAGTTGAGAGGAAAAACCGTGACTTAAAGCAGTCTTTAACAGCAAGGGTCCCAGGCTCAGGTCGCTACTGTCTCACTCACCTATATGGGGTCCTGAAGGCCTTAAATAACATGCCAAGAAAATCTCTTGGTGGTTAGACTCCCTATAAGATCCTGTTTGGTGTTAAGATGTGGGTCCTAGACCTCGACAATACCAGCACAGTGGTGGCAGAAACACCATTTGACATCAATGAACATTTGGCTGTTTTACCGAAACTGAATGATTTCCGAGGCGAACAAAGCAGCGTACAAATAAAACGCACCGCCACTGGAGAAGTGAAGGTAGTTCCTGGACTCCTCGCTCACCATGAGCCACCAGATCAACGCTGTCTCATCATCCTGCTTCCACACTCTTCGCTGGCTCCAAAAGATTTTCAAGTGGATCCCAACAGAGTCTAGAAAGATGGTCACCCATGTACTCATCGGTAGCAGAATCGACTACGGCAATGCACTCTACGCCGGCATCACCCAGAAACTCCTCAAGAAACTGAAGAACATTCAGAACGTCTCTGCCAGACTAATCCTCAACATACCCTGCCACAGCCACAGCAACAAAATGATCATCTTCAAGCTACTCTCACACACCTACAAAGCCCTACATGATGCGGGACCTGCGTACCTCAACCACTGCCTCTCATTCCACACACCCACCAGTGACCTCCGCTCCACCCAGCTGGCCCTGGCTTCCACGTATCCGCAAGACCAGAGCCGGAGGAAGATCCTTCTCCTACCTCTCAGCAAAGACCTGGAACACACTACCTCTCCACCTCAGGCAATCACCGTCACTGCCTCACTTCAGGAAGAACCTCAAGACCTGTCTCTTTGATTGAACCACAGCGCCCTGTCGGGCCAGAAGCTACCCCCCCCAGCACCTTGAGACCCATACGGGTGAGTAGTTGTGCTTTATAAGACATCTGATTGATTGATTGATTAACATCAAAAGTGCTTCTTATATGCCCAAAGAAATCAACAGCTACTCTCTCTCAGGCATGCGTAGAAAGGTCAAACATGGTCAATGGATGCTGGGTCACTTTGGGAAATAAGCAGTTACACAAATGGCACGTTTCAGTTCTTTCTCAACTTGCTCACCTAAGTGAGGGAACCACACTTGATCTTCTAGTGCTCTTTTGGTGTCTGCAATGCCACAATACTCTTCATAGGCCAGCTCAATTACCTGGCTCTCAGGGTTGATGAGTCTCAAGCCTCTCAATACAATACCCTCTCAGGTGATAGATAGTACATCCTGTACATTTTTGAATTTTTAAAATTTGACATCGTCAGCAAAGGGCACAATGCATGTCTTCCACTCTTGCGTTGCAATGAGGTCTTTGAGGATAATCATGTTATTATCTGTATTGCTAGCAGCAATAATCTGTTCAATGGACAGGGCTGCTGACGTGCTGGACCTCACAATAAAGTTGACATACTCTTCAGCCGCTTTGGATGTTGAACTGTGGCGATGTAGCAGCACTCATGAAAAGTAATCAGCAGAGTTTCGATCTTTCCCTGGCTTTTTACAATTTTATAGTCATACTCTTGCAGTTGCAACCCCCACCTCTCAATGTGAGGGGGCATTTTAACTTTTAGATTTCCAAAGATAGTGAGCAACGCCTGATGGTCTGTGATAATGGTGAAGCGTTTTCCAAATAGAAACAAGTGAAAATGTTCGCAGGCTCACAGTACAGCCAGACTCTCCTTTTCCGGATGAGAATAGGCACGCTCAGTTTCAGACAAGTGCCATAATGTGTCTCTGAGCATTTGGATGATCATTGTGTTGAGCAAGGATGGCCCCCAGCACCACCGGGCTTGCAACTACTGTGTGTGTATGTAGTTTGAGGTCAAAATAGCCCATTTCAGTTGCATTCTCAATCACATGTTTTATTCTTTTGAAACTTTGGTCACATTCAGGATGATCCAGCGCAATATTAGCCAACAGCATTCATACACCATATACTCACTTGGGCCCATACATTCATACTACACTAATACTTACGCTGGGTGTCAGATGTATTCTTTTATCAAAAATCCCTGCTACCAATTACCTTCTGATTGAAGAGTAATAACTTACCAATGGATCCTTTGCTAATTGGGAAGTTTAAAATGAGTGACATTCATTATAGTACATAATCCTAAAATAACCACTGAGTCAGGAAGTTATAAAATGTTTATCTAAAATTTTAGCAGAGTAAAATACAGAAAAAAAAACACGGTACTTGATTCAAAATACCCAAGAAAAAGCATAGAAATGATTTGCTAATAAATGACAGAGTTTAAGGAAATAAGGGGCACATTACGATGGCGGGCGGAAGCACCACCGCCGTGCTGGCGGATGCAAAAACCACCAGTTACCGCCGGCACGCAGCAGTCCACACGCCCGTCCAATTACGATGCGAAAAGTAGGCCAAACACCGCCGGCAAGCCAGCAACACCGTCCGCCATCAAAGTGCGCCCGTACATGTAGCGGCGCAGCCTAACTGACACACACCGTCCGACGAAACACGTCCCGCCCGGCGCATAAATTACGATGCCGCAAACAAACGGCTCCCACGGCCAAGAGATACCGTACGACAAACCGAAGCGGTAACACGGATGCCGAGCACGGACAACGAAGAAGCGGCTCCCCGAGCATGAATCCAGCACTGCAGGCACTCCCCATGCTTCTGCTGATGCACCACCAAGGACGCAACGTACCGCGGAGACGCAGGTAGGCACACACACAACAAGTGCACGCAAACAGCGCACACAGTGCAAGGGCGGAAAAAGCGGACAACCCCCCACCAGCGCGTGTACACTACACATCCACCATCGCATCCACATATGACACACAGGCCAAATCGTAACATCGCAGAACACATGTGTACACACCACCTGGGACTAGGAACCAACCACCCCGTCACGGCCCCAAAGCGCCGATGACGCCGCCACACATGCGCACAACGCAGAGGCCAACCGCAGCGCCATGCATGCGTCGCACACAGACACAGGGACACAACCAAGCAGCACACACATCAGCCCCACCCCGAACGCACATGACACGTGACAGGCCGGCCACAGACATGTCCCCAACGCCCAATTCACGGACAACACCCAACGCCACACAACCGACGCACACATGTCAGTGAAGACACGCAACAGCAGGACACACCCCAGTGTAACAAACATGGCGTAGCACACAGCGGCGGCAACACCAACTAGGAGAAGCAGGGCCCCTTCGGGAAGAGGAACGCCAGTACCACACAGAAACACCCATACCACCCTGCACATATGAACAAGACATATAAAACGGAACACCAAAGAGCCCGGGGACCGACAACAGGTGGCCCAAGAATAACATTCACACACAAGGCCCAACGCAGAGCGGAAAGGCAGCCTGCCGCCCACACAAGGGAGAGCAGACAGCACTGAATGACCTTCCATTCCAACTCCGAAACCACAGCCCTACGACAGAAGCCGGTGAATACAGCCATTGTCCAAGAATAGACCAACACAGGCATGCCGAGGAGACCGACCACAGGGCAGATAGCGCATATCACATAAGCACACAACGGACGGGGAAGAAAGAAGAAAACACTCCCCCATGTCGGCCACATGCAAGTTAATTGGAAGGAGTCACACATCACTGACCTTGAACTGTCTGAGAAGCATGTGGGAAGAGGGCCCGTGTCCTCCAAACAAGCAAACAGAACACAAGTCCTGTCTCCCTACGACTACACAGAGCTCACAGCAACCCCGGAGCGTGCACATTGCAGACTGCACACACAGCCGGAGCACGCCACCTCAACGAACCGCTGCGAAATGGCAACCGCAACACACCTACCCAACTACGCCGAACAGCTCAAGCTGTACAAAACCAACCTGTTCCATACATTGGGATGCGATCTCCTGTCCCTGCTGAACGTAAGTTACCGACTGACTTACCGCATCACATTGTTCAGCTGCGTCATGCCCGTCTTCTACTGTCGGAGGTGTCCCTACCAGCATCCCGTCGAGATATGCCTCTCCAACCCGGCATGTCTGAAGGCGGACCTGCTACCACTACTCCTCCCTCTGGACGCACACGACAGGGCCTGCTCTGCCTATGGGGGCATGGCGTATGTGGCCAACATCGCACCCGCACTGAAATGGGACCACTGTGCCTCCACACGACGGATCATCGAGAACAGCTACATCGAATGTCACCCAGCATGCCCCATCATGGTCCTCCAAGGGACAACTTACGAACAACACCTTGACAGCCACCATCCGCTACATTGGCTGGCAAACATGTACACCACCAATGACATGGAAGCCCTGCTGGACGGCATCGCATACCTGACAACCTGTAAATACGTCGGACCACAACGCAGGTTCCCCGAGTGACCTATGATGTCCAACCCCGCACCCATGCTTAGCTTCCACACGGACTGGCCAGTCACCACCACAACAGCCATACCAAACGACCGGCAACTGTAACCACACCATCAACGACATCGCCATGACATCGGATATGACCGGGACATGCACACTGTTCCCCATCACATTCAGGAACACCGCATGCATCGTGGGAGGCAGTGGCATGGGCTCTGTGTATCGCACCCACATGGACGGAACTGCACGAACAACCAGGACACGACATGGATCCAGCGCACATGGACACACACACCGCTCAGTGGACATGAATAGGTCGCCTGGAGTCTGTGGGTGCTGCACCCCTCCCACCCCCGCCCCGGGAATCCCATACCAGGACCTTTGCATGGACGACAAGTGCATACAACAACAACACGACCCCAGTGACTGTGACATGTCCAGTAACCACCACAGTGCAACAACAAGTGGCACGCCGCTGCATGCACGCAAGCACATGCCCTGATGTCAACTCACATGCACGCGTGCATGAGGAACAACCGCAGCAAACCTGTCACATGGAACTGAGATGGACTGTGCCCATGATGCCAAGCGGTCTGGTAGGCTACATGTATACCGTCTGTGTCAAAGTCCGCAGCTCCGCAGCTATACGTAAATGTACATTAGCACAGCCTTGGCCAAGCAGATGTCACTCTGAAGCCCACATCCCACATGCAACAGCCAATCACATGTAACCCCACACCCTATCCCATTTGCAATCATGCTCAGTATATCCTCAACATGTATTCCGCTGCCAGTAGTGTCCACTATACTGCATCACAGAGGACAGAAGACTCAATATAATGTTTGAAACCAAAACTGTCTCCGCTGACTCATTTCACAAGTACGAATGAGAGAGGATGAGAGTATGTGAAGTACACGGCAGTCGTGACATGACCATGTAGTCCACTGGTATTGGATGTCAACGCAAATGAGTAGCACTACTGTGGAAGACACACATGTGTCGTGTGAAGTCGTATGGACGCAGTGCTCAGGTGGGTGGGTGCGACGGGTAGATGCGCACATGCCAAGTTGGAGCACGCCGTGTTGGGAGGGGTCATGAACAGTACACCACCGCTTCCCTGGGCATTGTGAGAGGACACCTGTCGGGGGGGAGTGAACACGTGTGTGCACAGCAGCCGGGCACACGTACAAAGCGGTACCAGGCGCACCTCAGCCCACCCTCTGTGGACAAGCTGGATCCTGTTGTGCGCCCGCCATGCCCCTTGACAAGGCACACACAGCCCCAGTCGACCAGGTGTAACCCCAACATAGTCAATCCGCACAGGCGATACAGGGCACGGGATGGCAGTGGAGCATGGTGTGTGAGAGGTCTCCTCGCGCTCCTCCTGGTCATATCACGCAGGCAATAGAACCTCAACGTCTAGCATGGCACAAGTCACATGGAAGTGTAGGGGGACGCACCACAGCACGAGCAGCACTGACGTCACGGGAGGTGGCTCGCACCATCCCATCCATTGCCCATCATACCAACCACGCCACATGCCATTGCGACTAAGTGCAAGCGCGTGCGCCACCACCCCCGAGCCCTCCCCAGAGAGGCCAAAGAGTGAATGTGTGGGCCATCAGCCACAGACGGACGCGGCCTGGCCGCAAGGGCAGCCACAGCCACTGGGTGTCGCAGGTGGCGGATCCGGAAGGCGAAGACTGTGATGCATAGTCCATGCAGGCCGGGTCTCCATTTGGGGCACCACGCAGGTGGACGGCGTCCCGCAACACATCATACCCTGAGACAGCCCACTCGTGCAACTGGACCCACACATACACTCCTTGCCCTCTCTGGTGCGAGCTTGGGGCTGCCTGTGCAAGCGCTAGCCTCGCAGGTGAGCATGCATATTGGGGGAGCGAGGGGAGGACATGAGGGCTGGGGCGAAGATGACTGTATCACTGTCAGTGAGTACAAGGGATGACCCAGATGTGGAAAGGAAGAGACGTGTCCCGTGTGTACTGCAACTAGTCGCCAATCCAACTACCCCCCATGTCCGGAATGTAAGCCCGCACCTAGGCCCGCCCATCCGCCACATCGAACATACCACCAGCACGACAACCTTCCCATTCGAAACACTGACTGGGGGTGGCAACCAGTGTACAATCATGTGTAGCCTACCCACGCGTACATGTGGGCCCTCCATGATCCATGTCACCTGCGGCAAAGTCATGACATGCGCAATGAGGGAAGTGAGGAGAGCTGCCCGCCCCACGCGCAGAAGGTGCATCAGCTCCACAGACCCAGCAGCGAGTCCAGCAGGGGTCACATGTGCAGGGGCAGCTGTGCCTGGTGTGAAGGCACATGCATATAGACAGCACATCGACCAATGTGTAGTCTGCCCACATCTACAGTCCATCATCATGCGGACATAGGAATTGAACACAGGGCAACACATCTTAGTGGGTGCACCCACCGTGACCAACAATGCGCAATCATCGACGTACCCGCCCTGTGCATGGCCCCCCACCCAACGGAGGCACATCCAGTGCCACCATCCCACACACACAAGCCTTCCACGGAACATGCTGTGTCCAATGGTCAGTACAGAGTCAGCGCCCATCTGGTGGATCCTGAACAGGAGACACATGCACACACATGCCAGCTCCCACTATGTACGACTGCCACCTGGCACGTGCAATGTAACCTCTCACCTGTGACGTGTGACTGCAAGCACACAGCCGTCTTGGCATGGGGCTGTCAATGTGGACACCTGTCAATGTTTCGGGAGGTGTGATCCGTACAGTGCTGTACATAGGGTGCAGTGCTGACACCTACTACTGTCTCATATCCCCTCGTGCCACAGGTCCCACTTGTTTTGGCCGCTCAGCCTGTGCCCACATCGTCGTCGTCGTGTGCCATACTCATCCAGCCACGGAAGCAGTTCCATGCTCAGCAGACATTCATGTTGCCGTGGCGTTGCCGCTTGACGGATATGCAGTCAGTCCCCATCAGCACGCCCCGCAAGTCATTGGGGCCTAGATCCCCATGTGCATGCACATGGCAGTGGTTTGTATCACTAGCCATTGCCATTGTTGGGAGACCTGTGTAAGTGTATTGTGGCCGTGCCGTCCCAGCTTGACAGCTGGGCTGTGGCTCATGTGCTTGCTCAGTCATGTCAGTGATGTGTATGCGAAATTGCTATGTGTCGTGTTGCATTGACATGTGTCCTCTGCCATTGTCCCTAGGCGGAGACCGAACATTGACCGCCCATACCAATTGCTGGCGGACATGGACGATACAGAGGTTATTAGGAAGGTTCGGCTGGACAGGCCAACCCTGCATCGACTGTGTGCCATGTTAGAACCCCATCTCCGTCCCCGCAGGGTGTATCCGACTGCTGTCACCCCCACGGCTAAGGTGATGGCCGCCATGCATTTCTTCGCCACTGGGTCATTCCAGCACACAGTGGGCAGTGGAGGAGGGATGTCCCAGCCCATGTTCAGCAAGGTGCTGAGGGATGTACTGGCAGCCATGATGCTGTACCGGAACAGGTACATCCGCTTCCCCAGGGCTCGTGAATTGGCGGCAGTGAAGGGTGCATTCTATGCCCTTGGCAGAATCCCACACGTCGTTGGAGCCATTGACTGCACACATGTCGGCCTTGTTCCACCACAGGCCACTGAGCACCTGTACCGCAACAGGAAGCACACGCACTCCCTGAATGTGCAAGTGGTGTGCCTTGCGGACATGGTGATCACCCACGTGTGTGCAAAGTTCCCAGGCTCGGCCCATGACGCACACATAATGCGCAACAGCATCTTGCCACGACTGATGTCCAATATGCAACAGGATCGTGCCTGTATTGTCGGTGAGTATGTGGAGTGGTGTAGCGTGCTGGCTGTGCGATGCTGTCCCCTGTCCAGTTGGATTAGCAACGGTTCTCTGTGTCCCTCACACCCAGGTGACTCTGCGTATCCGAATGGGGCATGGCTGCTCAGTCCATTGAGGAATCCTCGCACCCCAGCAGACGATCGCTACAATGAGGCACATGGGAGGACCAGACGTGTGGTCGAGCGTACCTTTGGCCTCCTCAAGTCCAGGGTCAGGTGCCTGGACCGCACCGGGAGTGCGCTGGCGTACTCCCCACAGAAGGTGTGCCGGATAGTGGTGGCGTGCTGCATGCTGCACAATCTGGCCATTCGGAAGCAGATCCCCCTCATCGTGGATGACGGAGATCAACCAGGGCCCCAGCCCGCAGACCAGGACAGCTCGAGTGAGGAGGACAGCGGAGAGGAGGAAGCTGGTAATGTGCGGCAGCAGCTCATCGCCCGCTACTTCACTTGACGGTGAGTGTCCATGTACGACGGCTGATGTGGCTGTATCTGTGCAGGTGTGTGTGTGCTGTGTCAGGGTGGCCGTTTGTTCACTGCGTGCTGTGTGTCAACGCTCCATGGCCAGGGTAGTATGCCACTGTTGGTGGCTGTGGCATTGTGCCCTATTGCTCTGTGCGATGTGTGTACATTGCTTGTAGTTGTTGACATGTACTGTGTGATGGGTGTGTGACACACTCATTGAATGTGCTCCTGTTCTGTCTCCCACCCCTAGGTCCCTACAGGCCCTCCGGATTCAAATGCCATGCCACGCATCAGGTGCCTTTCCGCCCAAGGTGGCCGTTGTATTCCGTACAAATAAGACACAGGGCACAAACAGCAGTTAGTGAAAAAGGTGCATTTATTACAAACTGTGACATGTGATTGTGTGTAAGGTGATGACAAAAGTGGTGCGTGCAGTGACAATGAGCTGTCGGTCATGGCTGCGTGATGATCAGGGTGTACCCACTGGTTCTATGTCCATAGTCCAACACACACATGCCATCCAGATGGCTGTGTGGAGTGGGATCGTAGTCCAAGTCAATGCAGTGGCTGGTCAAGGAAGGCTGGCGGAAGGCTGGCTGGCTGCCTCACTTGCGTTTGGAGCGTGCGAAGTCCTCCCGGGAGATCTGTTTCCACTTCGGACGGCCCCTTCCACGTTTGCGAGGGGGGTGCCTGCTTGCGACATGCTGGTGGTTGAGGTGTGATCACTGGCTGTGGACGCAGGGGAACTGGACACTGCTGCTCCACCCTGCGCCCCGGCAGGTGGTGGCGGAGGGGGAGCTGCTGTCCCTGGCTGTGACCTCACCGCCACCACCAGCTGTCCCATGAGGTCCACGATTTGGCCCATACGGGCGTCCATGGACCTCAGCACCCCCAGCACCTCACGCGTGTCTGAAGCAGACCGGACCCATTGTCCTTGGGCCTCTTCATAGGCCCCAAGGACTCTGGCCATGTGAGGCAGGGCATGGCTCCCAGGGGAGGCTGGCGTTTCCCTGACCCTGCTCCTCCTACCAGTCCTGCTGCCACCGGCCTGCCCACTAGCCACATTGCTCACCACGGTCCTCGCTGTGGCTCCCAGGGTGGATCCAGTCGTCTGGGCCACCACCTGCGCTGGGGCTGGTGCCAGCGAAGACGTGGCGGTGGTGGCGGCGGTGGTGGTCGGTGCGGCGATGGTGGCGGTTGCGGCAGTGGTAGTGGCCACAATGACCGTGGGTGTGGCCGCAACGACAGTGGCAGCAGGGGGCTGGGAATGTTCAGCAGCCCTGGATGATGGGTTGGTGGGTAGGAGGGGTCCTGGGGAGCGGCTGGGCCCTGCCACACCAGATGGGCCTGCTTGGTTGTCCGTGTCCGAAGAGGAGGACAGATCCTCCAGATCCGTGTGTCCTCGTTGGGGGCTTGTAGGCTGGCTGTGCTGGCTGCTGGCTCCATCCCCAGCATCCAGCAGTTCGTCACCTGTGGAGAGAATGAGATTTGTTATTGTGTTGCACCTGGCGAAGTATGTATTTGTCGTCTGACATTGACAGTCCGTGCAATCTCGTACATGGGTTTCCCGGAGGCGTGTGTGTGGCTGTAGCATCTGTAGTTGTGTGTGCTTGGCAATGGGACTGTGTGCTGTGCACATGTGGCATGGGACGGATTGGCCATGCCGATGGGTGTGTTGCTGTGCCCCTACTTATTGTGACTCTGGTGTATGCGGGCTCCTGGCCCATCCTGGGTCTGGTTTGTACTTTGCTTTTGGTGTTCAGATGGAACGCTTAGGTACGCATATGGCAACATGGGGGCCATGCCCCAGATTCGCATTTGGGAGGGGATATGCTTTTGGGGTTCAAATGGAACGGTTAGGAACGCATATGGCAACATGGGGGCCATGCCCCAGATTCGCATTTGGGAGGGGATATGCTTTTGGGGTTCAAATGGAACGGTTAGGAACGCATATGGCAACATGGGGGCTATGCCCCAGATTCGCATTTGGGAGGGGATATGCTTTTGGGGTTCAAATGGAACGCTTAGGAACGCATATGGCAACATGGGGGCTATGCCCCAGATTCGCATTTGGGAGGGGATATGCTTTTGGGGTTCAAATGGAACGGTTAGGAACGCATATGGCAACATGGGGGCTATGCCCCAGATTCGCATTTGGGAGGGGATATGCTTTTGGGGTTCAAATGGAACGTTTAGGAACGCATATGGCAACATGGGGGCTATGCCCCAGATTCGCATTTGGGAGGGGATATGCTTTTGGGGTTCAAATGGAACGCTTAGGAACGCATATGGCAACATGGGGGCTATGCCCCAGATTCGCATTTGGGAGGGGATATGCTTTTGGGGTTCAAATGGAACGGTTAGGAACGCATATGGCAACATGGGGGCTATGCCCCAGATTCGCATTTGGGAGGGGATATGCTTTTGGGGTTCAAATGGAACGGTTAGGAACGCATATGGCAACATGGGGGCCATGCCCCAGATTCGCATTTGGGAGGGGATATGCTTTTGGGGTACATGCTGTGAGCCATGGGTGCCGAACGTGACATGTGTTGTGGCAGCATGACAGTGCATGGTTTGAGGTGTGTGCATTCTTGACATGGCCTGCATATTTGCTGTCTGTTGTGATTACTGGACATGGCATTGGACGCATCGTTATGAGTGAGTGATAGTTGTGTGCCAGCCAACGTATTGCAGTTGTCCCATCTCCTTGGTGTGCGTGCTGCCCTGTGCCATGTGCATCACTGCAGTGCTCAGGGGGGTGTGGCCCATGTTGTGTGTTGTTGCTCACAGTGTGTCGTGCGCTTAATTGACTTCTGGCACATGGTTGGTCATGGGCATGTGTCTTAGCGTGACTGCTGTATGTGTGGCAGCTGTGCGGATGACATGCCTTTCATGAGACTGGGGCTGACGGATGGGATGGATGGTATGTTGTATGTGCATGGTGTGTCTGTGAGTTTGATGGGTTCAGTGGTGTTCGTGTGCATTTATGTTGTTCCGCTCTGTTGCGTCTAGTGTTGTTTGTCTTACATAGGCGTAGTTGTGGGGTGTGTTGTTGACAGGCAGTAGGGGCTACATGGACAGGACTTCAATGGTGTTTCGGTTGTGTGTGATGAGTTGCACAGTGGCTGCCGTGTGGGACTATATTCAGTGTGGCTTGTGCATGCAGACGTGGCTCCTTGGGTGTTGCTATGTCTGTGATGGGTCATGTGGGGTGTGAGTCTGTTGTTCATGTCCGTGTGCACATTGTTCACTTGTTCGTGACGGTGGGCGGTGCTGCGTGTTCGTCTGCTACGTGACATGTCCCATGTGTTGGTCGTGTTATGGTCCTCATGCCTCCAGTAATCCAGCCCTGTCCAGTTTCCCACCTGCAAGTTGTTCGTGCGTGCACTGTACTGGATGCCACATGGCTCTAAGCGGGGGGTGCTCCATGTTGCAGGTCTGTGGGGGTGGGGGGTGTTGTGGGTCGTGGGGGTGGCTGGACACCCACTGACACCGATTGCTGTGGACCGTGATGTCTGCCTTTCGGCTGTCGTTGTGCACTGCGGTGGCTGACACGTGGCTGTGGGGTGTGGGGGATGCTCCTCCTTGCTGTGCTGTGGGACTGGGGCCTGGTGTGTGTTGTACTTGGGCTGTCCACCGTCCCACCCACTGCACTTTGTGTTCCTGCCACTTACCTGTTACTTGTCGGTTAGTGCAGCTGTGGCGGACACATGGGTGTGGTGGGTGCTCGTTGTGGCGCTTCTGGCATATTTGGGGACCTGTTGGTGGTTACGTGGCTGGCTTAGTGTACACATGTCCCCACGCATCTTACAGTTGTTCGGTTTGGGCTGTGTATGGTAGTGTCTGTTGCATATGTGTGTGATGTGTTGTGTATTGTGTGCTGGACATGGGGGTGTTTGTCCCTGGGAGCTGTGGCATGGTGGTAGTGCATGTGAGTACATAGCGGTGTGCTGGTATACATTAGTTTGTACTTACCAGCCTCCACTCCCCCTGCTAATCCGGCGAGGATCTCCGGATGTATTACGACTCGCACCTTCTCCTCCCACGCTTTGAAGGTCTTAAAGAGCGCGGGATTCCCTCCGCCAGTGACGGCAGCCAGCTCTCTGTTTTTGCCCTCCTTCTTCTTGACCAGGCTCTTTACGTCATTCCAACGTTTGTTAATCTCGACTCTGTTCCTGGGCAGGGTCCCGACTGCATTGACCTGGTCTACGATCCGGTTCCACATTCTGTTTCTGGTGGCTAGTGGTGTGTGCTGGACCATGTTCCCATAGATTTGTGGGTACACCTTGATGATCTCGTCGACCATGACCGTCAGCTCCATGGGCGTGAACTTGGGCATTCTTTGTGGTGCCATGGTGTTTGTGGTGCTGGTGCGGTGTGTGTTGTGTAATGTGCAGGGGGTTTGTGGTGCCGGTGTTTGGTGGTGGTGGTGGTGGTGGTGGTGGTGTTGGTGGTGGTGGTGGTGGTGGTGGTGGTTGTGATGTGTGCGTTTCTGTGGTGTGCTGCTGTCCTTGCTGTGTCACTGTGTCCTCTCCTCTCCTCTCTGGTTTGCAATGTAGCAAGGGGTTGTGGTCTGTGGGAGTGCTGCTTTTGTACTCACCTATGTGGGTGTGTCCTCATGGTCTGTTGTTTTCAGGTGTGTTGTGTCTGGGGTTCTGGCCTTTGTATTTTTTGTTTGTCCGGGGGGTGTTTTCGGGATGTGTACTGTGCTTGTGTATTTGTGCGTGCCTTGCTGTGTGGACTTGTTGGCCATGTTGTGTGCTATTGGTTTTGTGTGCGGATGGTTTCTGTGCAGGTACGTTGGCGCCATGGCTTCTGCCGTGTCGATTCTCATCGGCGTTGTTTGCGCTGGCGGGCGGTATATTTGTGGTTTTCCGCGCTCATGTCGGTGCGATCGTAATGTCACGTGCGGTGTGTCGGCCGTGAGGGCGGGCGGTTTTGTGTTGTCGTGCGTGTTTCCGTCCGTGGCGGGCGGTTTGACTCCGACTCGGACGTTGGCGGGCGGTATTTTGTGTGCTTTTTCCGCCGATGGCGGTTTTCGGTTTGTGTAATC
Source organism: Calotriton arnoldi (assembly GCA_963921515.1). NCBI lineage: Eukaryota > Metazoa > Chordata > Amphibia > Caudata > Salamandridae > Calotriton > Calotriton arnoldi. The sequence continues at coordinate 24,949 of CAWUFW010016706.1, read as the reverse complement.
GTAATGGCGTGGTCGGTGTTCAGGCGGTGTGTGCGGGCGGATTTTTGCCGCTTCCATGCCTGGCGGATTTATTTACGCCGGGTATCGTAATGGGCCCCTAAGAGAGGATAGAGACAGCAGCGCAACTAAAGGTTGCAGTATAGTTACCTAAATACGAGAACCAAGCCCCTTAGCCAAGGAGTTGGAAAGATAGAACCCTGGAAGGATGAAGAGCAAAGACCTCCTTCAGGATCAGGACAGGACTAGTGACCTCTCTATAACGACGCCTGCGCCGTTCCCCTCTCTGGCACTCGACTTCTCCTCGATTCTCCCGTCTAATGGACTCCGCCGCCCCCTCCCCAGGACCTCTTCTGGATAGGGATTCAGTCAGCAACCGATCAGCTGGGCAGTCTTGAGTTGAGAGCGCTCTGGCAGTATGGACGCCTGTTCTTCGTGAACGCATGCTCTGACTAATTAACTAATGCTATATACTATTATACCCTTCTACGCCCATGTACCTCCCCTTAATGTTGCTAAAATATGGGACCACTACTTCTGATTGGGCAGGGACAGGGGGTGGATTCTCGTACCATGTCAATTTTGGCCTAAATTGTGAAGCCTATTGTCTTTACGTTCCCGCCCCTTCAAATGAATACATTCGCTTTATTTCCCACCCGTCTCACGACAAATGTTATACATTTTACAGGAGAAAAGTAACAATTTCTGTCCGCCGGAAACTTTGGGTACATCATCTTCGGCCAATAGGTCGTGGCCTTGGGAGACGTCCAAGTTGACTTCACTTGGCAGGCAGACAGGACACATGCGCAGAACCCTCTGTCTCTCGAGTTTCAAGACACCAACCCAGGCCCAAGTTTACGAATTACTAAAAGTGAAAGAAGAAAATATTAAAATCACAAATAAAATGTTTCACTGTATACCCACTTTCCCTAACTCTATTCCCATTTAATCATAATACTACCCTGCATTAGTAGCGTTAAGAAAACAACAATTTAATAATGACATGAGAGCAAGCTTAAGCATGTGAAAACATTTAGCGGCCATTTTAATCCACACTGCGCAGAAGCAGAAGTTTCCCACCAAGCAAAGAAAGACGTCACACCATGTGATCAGGTTGCGACATGCGCATTGAGTTTCCCGCGATTTAGCGGCCATCTTGAGGTATGGACAAGCGTTATTCATTAGTAAAACACATAGGCAAGCGTCTATCCCTTTTGTGTTCGTGAATGCGAATGTTAGTATTGACAGTACAGATTTAATAAATTAATACTATGAGGAGGATTGCATACAAGCAAGTTTCAATTTTGAAACCTTGCTCCATCAATCCCCTCTCTGATGGCGTTTCTGAGCCATCAAAAACACTACCCTCAATCAGATGCCAACTTCTAGCAATTCGTTTCATTCTCATTTTTACTTTTTCTATTCTTACAGTCTCCTTTTAATTTCTTGTATAAATCACTTCTCCATTCTTCTAGTTCGATCTCGTCTAGTTTTCTCTTCTTTCCTTTTCCTGTCACTTTATATGTTCCATTCTTTCTACAGCATTTGCACCATATTGTTATTGCTAAAATTATTATTGCTATCCCTGCTAAGGGTACTAATATTTGACCTATGAGTCCTTTCCCTATATTAGCAAACCAGGTTCCAATTGACGATATACTATTTGTCAATCTTTCCCATACACTATCAACTTCCAGTGGTTTAAGTTCTTTCTCAAGTTTAGTTATGTTCTGAATATACGTTCCAATTTCTGCACTCTTATCAGGAATATAAGTGCAACAATGTTCCGTTTTCAATAATTTACAGACTCCTCCCTCTTTTGCCAATAGAATGTCAAGGGCAAGTCGATTTTGCATCACCATAGATCTAATCGCAACCATCTCCGTATTAATCATTAGAAAACCTCCAGCAGTATCCGTTGATAAACGATCAACCACTGTAGACAATTTACATATTTTCCTTGAGTTCAGAATTATTCCCACTGAAGGTATCAATGCACCAAATATATCACCTACAATTTCTGAAAAACTAGCTCTTTTACTACGTATTAATTCATTATTGTTTTCATTGCTTCCAGTGTTTCTTTTTACGTGGTATATCTTTGGAAAAACTATTCCAAAATAACAACTTCCATACCACCTTGCAGGAAGCCTAAAGTAAGCCTTATTCCCACATACATAATAGATTCCAGGAAAAACTGAATCTGTTCCTCCTTTGAGTCCCCAACCTCCAAGAATTAAAAAATTGTGTTCACATTCACTGGTACCGATGAAAACATTGTTATAATCAGTTTTTAACCTATGAAGACAAATTTTCCCTTTCTTTACGAAATCCAGAGCCATTGCAGCTTGAGCTTTACCAGGTGTATAACTCCCTTCTTTCTCCGCCCAAGGTGGCAACTGAGCCTTATGCTCTGAAGCTTTCTTTTGAAAATCATGTCTTCTATCTTCTACTAAATTCAAAAATATCTTTTCTTCTTCTAGTAAAGAACATGTTAGATTGTGTCTATGTGCATGTGTTATGTCTATCGATTTCATTGTTAAGAAAAACTCTCCCATAAACTGTGCGTCTTGACTACTAAGCACTGGGTTCATACTCTTGCGAATCGGAACCTCAGAAAATATCACATCTAAGTTTGAATAATAATACTGTAGCCTACCTGTTCTATAAAATAAACTTGTTAATACACTACATGAGATGCCATATGTCAGGGGTAAATGATGGTATGTTAATCCTTCCGCTACTGATTCAGGTAACTTCATACAGACATAACAATTACTAACTTCCATTGTGTCTACATACTGAAACAATAACTTTGTGAAAACATTTAAACTAGTGTCGTTATCAGCTATTTCATGATGAATTTCTGCCTCATCTTCTGCCATTAATTCTACTCTATTGCCCTTCATGTTTGCTGTCCTCCCTTTAGTTTCATTATTAATCTTCTTATCTATTATCATAAGGTAAGGAATTGCTACAATCAGGACTAACCATACTATAAGCACCAATACTAGACTACATATGCAAATTGCACAGCATCTCCTACAACAATTTCGTTTTGGTCTCCCAGTAACTCTATCATCAGGCATTTTTCGACAAGGAAGATTTCTCTTCTTATCTCTTCTTCTTTTCTTTAGAGGATTCTTTTGTTTAGTCAGGGTGGTCTTGTTTCTTCTTCGTATGTTAGTTCTGCACTTGTTCCTTCGCCACCACTGTCACTTGACTCTGAGCTTTCAAAATCTTCAAGAATGATATAAGTCCAGTCAGGACCCTTGAATTTGTTATTCACAAGTCTCAGTCTTTTACTTTTTCTTTTTCCTGACTTTTTCTCTTGTTCAGTTTGACTTGTCACTTCAGGTACTTGTTCTGGATCTTCACTTCTGGTTGTTATGTGGTATTTTACTCTTTTGATGACACTTGGCCAATGATCTCCTTTTCTTGTCTTCTTGGTTGGCACTGTTTCTCTGTTTATCGTCTTCAGAGATCTCGTTATTTTCACCACTTAATACTGTTTTGTTTTCTTTGATTACTGCTCTCTTTTGTTTGTTCTTTTTCAGGTCTGATTGGTTTCTTTTCAGTAGCTCCACAATGACTTTCAGGATGTAGGCTTTGTTCCCTTTTTATTTCTTTGTGTTCATTTGTATTAACCCCTTTTTCTTTAGTGAATTCTTCTTGATCTAACTGCTTCTGATCAGGGCTTATTGCACTGTGAACTTCTGCAGCCTGACCTGATTCTTCTAGAACCTGTCTGTCCCTCTTCAAAGTTTATTAAATCTTCACTGTTTTTAGTCCAATTTTCTTTCCCTATCTGATTTAGTTCAGGATCTTTTACTGTCTTGTCTTCTTGATCCCGAACTGTTTCTTCTTCACCTATCTGATCTTCTTCAATTTCTTCCAATTTAGTTTGATTTCTCGTTCAGTGGTATACTTCAGGCACTTCTACCACTGGTATCCAATCCTGACTTGTGCTCGGTTGTTCTCCGTCAGCTTCTCTCGAACCTCTAGCCTGAGATTCCTCAGCTGGGCAACCTTCAGCTTCTTCAGTGATTGTCGTTGTCTGTTGATTCTCTTCTTCAGGTTCTGGAACTCTCTTAGTGTGGCTTACGTGAATCCAATTAGGAAATCTTGCACACTTCACTGCTGTATTGGTGGTCAATATGACTTGACAAGGTCTGCTCCACCTGGGTGATAGACACGTTTCTCTGGTGTGATTCTTCACTACCACCCAATCACCAGGATTCAGATCATGTTCTAGTTCAGGCTGCCTGGAAACTGCGTCTTCTCCAACCTGATGAGAGACAGAACGCACTAGGTCAGCCAATCCTTTGCAATAATCCAAAACCATATCATCAGATATATTCACCAGTTTGTTTGTGGGAACATGTGTTTGTCTCATTGCTCTTCCCATCATTATTTCATGGGGGCTCAATCCTGTCGTTCTGTCAGGTATGCTTCTGATTCCCATCAAGACAAGTGGCAAAGCGTCTGGCCACTCTAATGATGTTGATGCACACATTTTTCCCAATCTTGACTTTATAGTGCCATTTAATTGTTCAACCACTCCAGAAGCCTCTGGGCGATATGCACAGTGCAATTTCTGTTTTATTTGAAATGCTTCACAGATTATCTGGATCACTTCACTATTAAAGTGTTTTCCTCTATCTGATTCCAAAGATACTGGGAAACCAAACCTAGGTATGAGCTCACGTAACAACAGTTTTGCAACTGTAATACTGTCATTTCTCCTAGTAGGGTAAGCCTCCACCCACTTTGAAAACAGACACACTATGACTAGTACGTATTTCAGCCCTCTACATGGTGGTAACTGTATGAAGTCGAACTGGAGTCTTATAAATGGGCCCTCTGCCTTTCCAATTTTTCCAAACCCAATTATCGTTTTCCTGCCTGGATTATGCATTTGGCAAGTTAGACATCTCTGGCAAAGACTCTCTGCAACAGCCCTGAATTTGGGATTGTACCAATTTTGTCTGAACAGCCTAATCATTGCATCTCTCCCTATGTGTGTGTCTCCATGATGCATTCTAGCCATTTGTGAGAGTAAACAGTCTGGCATGACTGGTCTGCCATCTGCACTGATCCACACTTCATCTTCTCCTCTTTGGGAGCAACCCACTTTGATCCACAAATTTTTCTCACTTTCATCGACCTCATCTTGCAATTTCTTCACCTCATTCCAAGTTTCAGGTGGCATATACAGCATAAGTTGGCAGCTGATTCCCATTCTTTCCACCCTCTTATTGACTGACGTTCTGGTTTTGGCACAATGTTGAGCCACCAAGTCTGCATATCTGTTGCCGACTACCACCCAGTCATCTCCTGACTGGTGTGCGGCACATTTCACCACAGCCAATTCTTTTGGTGATTGTATTGCTTCTAGCAATTCCCTTACAAATTGTCCATTTTTAATGGGGGATCCTGAAGAAGTCATGAAATCCCTCTGCATCCACAGTTGGCCAAAATCGTGCACAACCCCGTAACCATATTGACTATCTGTAAATATGGTCACTCTCTGATTCCTCCCAATTTTGCAAGCTTTTATCAAAGCTATCAATTCAGCTACTTGTGCAGATTTGACTCCTGGCAAATAGGATGCTTCGACTATTCCAGTTAATTCACATACCGCATAGGCAGCAGTTAGTTTACCATCTTCATGTCTTTGACATGAACCATCGACAAATAACTCCCTGTCTGGCTTTTTAAGAGGCTGTTCCTCAATGTCTGGGCGTGGTTTTGTACATAATTCTGTAATCTGTACACAATCATGTTCATCTTCTTCGTCATCTTTATTTGTTTCATGATATGGGTCTGGCAATAGATTTGCTGGATTTATTATTGTACACCTTACCATGGTCACATTTTCAGCACCCATTATTATCCTCTCATATTTAGTCAGCCGACTAGGAGTAAGATGCTGAGTTCGGGTTCTTGTCAATAGAATGACAACTGCATGTGGAACATACACTTTTACAGGATGTCCCATCACAATTGACTCGCTTTGTTCAATGCTCAAACAAGTCGCTGCCACTGCTTTTAGGCATCCTGGCAATGCGGCTGCTACTGGGTCCAATGTAGCAGAAAAATATGCTATAGGACGTCTATCTAGTCCATGTCTCTGAGTTAAGACAGAAAGTGCACAATTTTCTCTCTCTTGACAGAATAATGCGAATTCTCTTTTATAATCAGGCATGCCTAAGGCAGGTGCTGAACAAAGTGCATTTCTCAATTTTACAAAAGCTTCTACACTTTCATCCTCCCATTCAACAGGGTCCTTTGCTTTCTTTTTCGTCATGTTAATTAAGGGCTTAGCCAACATGGAAAAATTTGGTATCCATTGTCGACAGTATCCTACTATTCCTAGGAACATTCTCACTTGTCTTTGGGTTACAGGCATTTGCATTCTCTTTATTAATTCTACTCTTTCAGAGGTTACTCTTCTTTTTCCCCTCTCAATTTGGTGTCCCAGATATTTAACAGCTGTCCTGCAAAACTGTAACTTTTCAGGTGAGACTTTATGCCCTTCCTCAGCCAAAAGATTTAATAATGCTATGGAATCAACAACACAGTCTTCTCTGGTGGTCGACGCTACTAATAAGTCGTCGATATATTGAACTAAAACTGAGCTTCCTGGCATCACTAGTTTTTCAAGGCACTTTTTCAATATCTGATTGAAAATGGAAGGACTTTCTGTGTACCCCTGAGGAACACGGTTCCACACATAGACTTTGTTCTCAAATTTAAATGAGAAAAGATACTGGCTGTCTGGATGCAATGGTATTGAAAAGAATGCTTGACATAAATCAATTACTGTGAACCATCCTGCATTCCAAGGAATCTGATATAGAATTACTGCAGGATTTGGTACTATAGGACAACATGGTTCCACAATCTTGTTTATTTTACGCAGGTCCTGAACAATCCTATATTTTCCACTAGGTTTCTTTAGTCCCATGATTGGTGAATTACATGGGCTACTCATTACTTCTTTTAGAATGTTTTGTTTTACCATTCGATTGATTTCTTCAATGACTCCTGCTTTTACTTCTGCACTCATTTTGTACTGTTTAGTATTTGGGAAAATCGCACCTTCTTTTACCGTAATTTGAACTGGATCTATTTTTGCCATAAGTCCTACTTCTTTTCCAGTGAAATCCCATACTATTGGGTTTACTGTACCTTTTAATTCTTCTGGCAACTCATCTTTTGTTATCAGCGAGAACATTTCATCTATTTCTGTACCTTGTTTTGCAACCATAATTTTATATACATGGTCCTCATCTGGTGTCTGAACTGCCACACCATCCGGCGTGCAGAAAATTGTACAGTTCATTTTGCACAATAAGTCTCTACCTAATAAATTAACTGGGCTAGAATCGCACACTACAAATTGGTGCATTTCTCTGAAGTTTCCAATTTTAACTTCCATTGGTTCGGTAAGAGGTGTTCTAATTCTTTGATTAGCTACCCCTACTACTTGGATATCTTCACCAGAGAGAGGAAGGTCTGGGATGTCTGCTGATCTCACAGTAGACCTGGTAGCACCAGTGTCCAAAAGGAAAGTAATATCATTACCTTTCACATTTCCTTCAACATATGGACCAGACTGATCTACCTGTAAGGATGCGCCAAGTATGCACTCCTTCTTCCCCTCTCCTAGGCACCGTCATGAGTCGAATTTACAATAATTGTCCTGCAAAAGAAATTGTGATGTCATATAATCATTCTTACCACTCCCTCCTGGGTATCCAATGTCTGTACCATGTTTTGCTCTGCTTACATTACCCTGAACAGGTGGAGGTGGTAATTGACTCTGGGGATTTACACCCTGCTGTGAGTCATTCTGCGTCTGTGGATTTAAGTTTTGATTTGGGCCATTATTATTTCGAATCTTTTTACATTCATCCTTCCAATGCCCCAATTTTCCGCATCCATGACAAGGAAATTTCTTTTTAGCTTCTTCTCTACTCATTCGTCCTCTAAATTTTCCACCATTTCCCAGTATCACCACTCGTTCCAGAATCTTTTCCTTGATTTTCACTCGGATTTTCCAAATTAATTCCCTGTTTCTCAGCCATTTTCACCTGTGCCCACATCACCTTTTCTTGTAATTTCTTGTGTCTATCCTCAATATCGTCTCCACAATATTTTGCATACTTCAGAATCTCATCTATGGGCTTTCCCTGCCAACACAGCATATGCTGTTTAATCATCTGGCAAATCTCTGGCTTCAGACCGTAAACAAATCGATACACAAACTGACTCATGTTTTTGTCTCCAATGTCCTCGAATCCACTATACTGTTTAAACACCTGCAATAAACGCTCATAATAGGAATGTACTGTTTCACTGGCTTCTTGGGTGTTTCGATCTATTTTCACCCAATCTGTTTCTTTCGGGGGTATTTTCCCTTTCAGGTATGTTATCACCTGCTGATACTTTTTCATCACATCATTTGACGGGGCACCTGTTTTCGGATCTCTAGGATATTCATCACTAGGCCAATCGACTGTGATTTTACAATCTGTCCATAAATCGGCAGGTACCACTATGTCAAACAACCCATCTAAATCCTTCAACAATACCTTTGACACCTTCACAAACCTTTCAACCTGCTTATACCATTCAATTGGTTTTTCCCTCAATTTTGGAAAATCATTCGTAAATGATAAAATATCCTGTCTGCTCCATGGGACATGTACATATCCTCCTCCTGCAACTTCTCGCATTGGATACATCTGGTCTGCTTTTCCTGCTTCCTTCATCACATATTCTGATGCTGTTCTACTTGTTCGTGCTTCTTCCTTTTTCTTGGCCCACCTAGATCTCCATTTATCTAGATCTCCCCATTTTTGTAAAACTAACATTAATTCTCTTATTTGCAGTCTTCTTCCAGATGCATTCATATTTTCTAAATCTTTGTCTGAAAATTCTGCTCTATAGGGTTTCTGTAGTACTTTTGATCTCCCTATTTCAATTCCCATCTGTAGTGCTAGATTGGACAATTTTTCATGAAATACCCTCACATTTCTAGTGATACTTCTGCATAGGAACAATAATTCTTCTTCATCATAGGTATTCAAGCGTTCTACTCCTACATTTCCTGCTATTATTTCTTCTAATTCAACTTTTAATTTATGGATATCCAATACTTTTGGAGGTGTGCACTGTTTGACTGACCCTTGTACCCATCTTTCTAGATCTTCAGGTGTTACTATGGTAGCACTTTTTGTTCCTGATGAAGTTACTAAACTTACATCTTTTGAACCTCCAGGTACATCTCTTCTTGGAGTATTATTTACAGAACCTCGAATAGGTAAATCCATGAGTGATATTGTGGATTCACAGTCACTAAATTGATCCTCAATTATAACTGGAGCTTCCGGTTTGGGGTTACTCACAGGAGTATTCATAGGAGTCGGTACAGGTATCAATGGAGGGCAGTTTCCTTGAGTACCATATAATGGAACTACTGGACCAATTGTTACAGGAATAGTCAATGAATCAGGATGTACTTTTATCTGAGTTATTTTCCGTACTAATTCTGCTCTAGTCTTTTCTAAAGCTTCCTTTTCTTTGTCATGAAGTATTCTAGTCGGGGTGAATTCATGCATTACCTTTGGTACCATTGGAGTTTGTGGTGGTGCACTAGGAGGGCATCCACTTGTCCCTTCCTGATATGGTGGGGGATTTCTTAACATTTCTTCCATAAATTCGTCTTCTGAATCCTCATTTCTTATTAAATGTTTTGTCTTTTCTGTACATTTGCCTCCTGATTTCTCTCCTTCTGTGAATAATGGATACAGTCCCTCTGTAATCATTGCCCTTCTCCATTGTTTCATCTGACCCTCTCTTGACTCACGTAAATATCTGGGGTAAAATCCTGGGTAACTCCTATTACTTCTAGATCTATCCCGCTCAAATGCCTCGGTTTCCCATTCTTCTAGAGCTTCATACTGAGTTAATCTAGGTCTAGGTACTAAGTCATTCATCCTCAATCTCAAGTTTTGAAGAATTCGTCCATTGAAAGTGCCATTTTCAGGAAATGCTAATACTCCATCATTTTTGGTATATTCAATCCAATTCTCCATCTATACACACGTATGATAGCCTCTCTCCATCATCATAAACGATGCTGGCGTTTTAGCTGGTGGAATAATAATTCCTTCTCTAGTTTTGATTGGTTTGTCCTTTTTAAAATAATTCTTAATCTTTTGTAAGAATGACATTTTTCTCTTTTCTCCGTACATTCTATCTAATCTTCTGTGTACAAAATTATATTCTGCAAAACCTAGGAATCTCCTATCCGGACGAATTCCTATTAAAGTCGGATCGCGTTTTAACATGCAATCCTTTCTCCACTAAGAATTTTGCTTCTAAATCTCGACCAATCAAATGTCTGCTACCTTTTATTTCCGAGCCAATCCTTGCGCGGCCTTTTGGTGACGTTTCTCTGTCAACCCCTCCTTTACAATCTGCTCTTTTCTGTTCTCGCTGGTTTAACCAATCCCAGCGCGGCACCTGTGACGTCAGTACTACTCCTGACTACTGACCCCTCCTTTACAAGGTGTCTTTCCACACCCGCTGTTTCAACCTACCACAGCGCGGCGTTTTGTGACGTCAGCTCCCTCTCCGGCAACTGACCCTCCCTTTACAAATTTACGCAAACTTATTTTCTCTATAACTCTTAATTAAATTTCAGTAACAACATAAAACATTCGCTATCGTGCCAGTTTTCACTAATTTAGAAAAAGATAGTTTCTTCCACACTTTAGTAAAACCTTTCCGTTTACTAATACATACACTACAAGTAAAACACTTCCGTCTACTCTTCACACAAGCTCCAGAAGTACCTGTTACTTCTTCAATGTTACCCTTACTAGGTGATATAACATCAAATTTTTATCAGCGTACCCTTTTTGCTATTACTCACACGCATAGAGTCCCTAACAAGTACTTGAAGTCCTGCTTAACTTCTCAGTACTATTTCTGCCTGACAGATAACCTCACTGCAGTATGGCTTCCACTTGCCACCCACTATTCTTTTCCCGGGGATTTCTAGACAACATAAAACAAAACTCAAAATAAGCGGATGTTAGTTCATAAAAATACAAATAAAATTCTCATTACCCAATTAACAAAGAGTAACAACAACCGTCCTCTGCTTACCAGAAAACTGATCCAGCGCAATATTAGCCAACAGCATTCATACACCATATACTCACTTGGGCCCATACATTCATACTACACTAATACTTACGCTGGGTGTCAGATGTACTCTTTTATCAAAAATCCCTGCTACCAATTACCTTCTGATTGAAGAGTAATAACTTACCAATGGATCCTTTGCTAATTGGGAAGTTTAAAATGAGTGACATTCATTATAGTACATAATCCTGAAATAACCACTGAGTCAGGAAGTTTTAAAATGTTTATCTAAAATTTTAGCAGAGTAAAATACAGAAAAAACACGGTACTTGATTGAAAATACCCAAGAAAAAGCATAGAAATGATTTTGCTAATAAATGACAGTGTTTAAGGAAATAAGAGAGGATAGAGACAGCAGCGCAACTAAAGGTTGCAGTATAGTTACCTAAATACGAGAACCAAGCCCCTTAGCCAAGGAGTTGGAAAAGATAGAACCCTGGAAGGATGAAGAGCAAAGACCTCCTTCAGGATCAGGACAGGACTGGTGACCTCTCTATAACGACGCCTGCGCCGTTCCCCTCTCTGGCACTCGACTTCTCCTCGATTCTCCCGTCTAATGGACTCCGCCGCCCCTCCTCAGGACCTCTTCTGGATAGGGATTCAGTCAGCAACCGATCAGCTGGGCAGTCTGGAGTTGAGAGCGCTCTGGCAGTATGGACGCCTGTTCTTCGTGAACGCATGCTCTGACTAATTAACTAATGCTATATTCTATTATACCCTTCTACGCCCATGTACCTCCCCTTAATGTTGCTAAAATATGGGACCACTACTTCTGATTGGGCAGGGACAGGGGTGGATTCTCGTACCATGTCAATTTTGGCCTAAATTGTGAAGCCTATTGTCTTTACGTTCCCGCCCCTTCAAATTAATACATTCGCTTTATTTCCCACCCGTCTCACGACAAATGTTATACATTTTACAGGAGAAAAGTAACAATTTCTGTCCGCCGGAAACTTTGGGTACATCATCTTCGGCCAATAGGTCGTGGCCTTGGGAGACGTCCAAGTTGACTTCACTTGGCAGGCAGACAGGACACATGCGCAGAACCCTCTGTCTCTCGAGTTTCAAGACACCAACCCAGGCCCAAGTTTACGAATTACTAAAAGTGCAAGAAGAAAATATTAAAATCACAAATAAAATGTTTCACTGTATACCCACTTTCCCTAACTCTATTCCCATTTAATCATAATACTACCCTGCATTAGTAGCGTTAAGAAAACAACAATTTAATAATGACATGAGAGCAAGCTTAAGCATGTGAAAACATTTAGCGGCCATTTTAATGCACACTGCGCAGAAGCAGAAGTTTCCCACCAAGCAAAGAAAGACGTCACACCATGTGATCAGGTTGCGACATGCGCATTGAGTTTCCCGCGCTTTAGCGGCCATCTTGAGTTATGGACAAGCGTTATTCATTAGTAAAACACATATGCAAGCGTCTATCCCTTTTGTGTTCGTGAATGCGAATGTTAGTATTGACAGTACAGATTTAATAAATTAATACTATGAGGAGGATTGCATACAAGCAAGTTTCAATTTTGAAACCTTGCTCCATCAAGGAGACCACTGGAATGGGACATTTAGCTTTAAGTCTTTCAACGGGAGACTCACTGTGGGAAAGGCACAAATGTACCTTGCGCAGAAACTCGCCAGACCTAAGAAGGACTGCAGTATAGTTACATCTTGTGGGGGACAAGTAGATGACAGTGCTTTCACTTTATCTGGGTCAGGAGCCATTCCCCTATAAGAGAATATGTGCCCTGTAACAGAGGCCCTGACGAGTATGTCGACCTAGAGAAAATGGCCGACGATTCAGCCCATCAGTCGTCAGAAGCCAGCAGTCCAGCTTCCATGCTCTGTCATGACGGGGAAAGCCAATTAAAAGAGGAGTGGCAGCTTAAAGGAAAGTGATCGAGTAACATGAATGTTGCACAATGAGGAGGACGCTGATGTGAAAGTCAGCAAATGAACCGGGACAGAACCATGCCCAGAGACGCAATGGAGACAGGAACTGCAAGAAGGTGACGGCAGGAGAGACCTTGTTGAGCAGAGAAGCAGTGGAGAGGGTGCGGTGATACCTACTAAAGGGGAAGAGAGAGGTGACATGGTCCATACCATCATGGCTCCTGGGGAAGACCGCTGACATAGGCAAGTGCAGGGGCTTTTAAGAGTAAACCCCTTTCTTGGGTAGAAGGGTTTTCCCTGGGTCTGGCACCCTGATAGTTTAAACCTCACACAGTATATCTACAGAAGTAATTAATCTCCGTTTTGTGTGCTGTCTCCCGCACTATTTCACTTACATTTTTTCCTAGAAGCATGGGTGGTGGTGACGGATAAAAGATATAGAATGTCCAGATATTCAGGACCTGTGCTTTGTTTATTTCTTTATTCTGAGGGCCCTTTGCAGTATCTGATGAGAACCTTAGTGGAGGATACTTGGAGGAAGCCCTATAACAACTTTGATGGGGGAAGGTTTGTTTTGGCAGAACAAGGAATCAACCACTCGACCAGTCTACTTGACAGTATTCTAGCTTTTTTCAATTACTATTAAGATAGAAATCCTTTAAAATCCGACCTGACGTTGTTCTTTCTGACCACTCGGTTAGTGGGGCCTGCATCAACAAGTAACTGACACACATGTGGAAGAGCCTTGTCATGCTTCTTTTGTATTGTCCCAAATGCCAGTATTTCATAACTTATTAAAAGCATGTGTAACAGGTTGAATTACTCAGCGTATAACATCATGAAATATTTCTGCAGCCGAACACACTCCATACTCAGGGGCTTATATACTAGGAGATTGCTCTGATGTTGCTGCACTATTTTTGACGCTTCAGTGATGTTTTCTTTGCTCCACATTTACAAGGCGATGCATTAGACCCAATGCGTCAGTTTTTGTAGGCCTGCGTCAGAAAATACCTGCACTAGAACAGGCGGTGCCACACAGTTTATAATGTATGCAGGGTAGGCGTTCCATTGTAAAATCTCACTTACAACTGACGCAGTGATAGTTACAAGTTTGGAATGTGTGACGCATCTTTTAGATGTGTCGCTCTAAACATGGATTGCGTCAAAATTCATATGCCTCTATAATCCAGGCGTAGAAAATGACACAGTGGCTGTATAATTTAAATCTGACCAGTGGAAGTCACTGAACACACTATCATAAGTAATTAAATAACATCCCCTCAACTATTAGGAGGTCTACAAAGTAACAATCATGTTGTAGGACCCCTTGGCCAACCTGGGACCATGGCACCTATGATATCATCATCCACTGCAGCAAAGCAATGTGAGGTTTATACTCCATATAAGGGACTGGGCAGGTTTGCCACAACTCCATATGGGAATGGGTCCCCAAGTCCAACCAAGTGTACTCCAAACTACAAAAGGTAAGTACACATATAAAGTAGGCAACACATGAATTGCCACTTTACATGACAACATATACTTGTTGTGAGAAGTTGGCCTGGCATATGCTGTCCACTAATTATAGTGGGCACCTTGCACCAGTCCAAACAACCCCTTATTGGAGATAGGTTAAAGACAACCTTATTGAAAGCTATCCTAGTGGTAGCTATGGAGAGCAGCCTTCAGGCTAAGTCTTGAAGGAATGTAAAGCAGCTTGTTTTACCAGTCTATAATCTCTTGAGTGACCAAATGAAAGAGCACCACACCAGGTATATATTCAAAATATATGTATTTATTGCTAAACACACCCCTCTAGTCTCTTTATGAGGCTAGAGTTCAAAGTACATAAGTTATAAGTTATTAAATCACAGTAATAGCACAAATACACGTTTGGGCCCTAGGGGCGTACCAAACCATATACCAATAAAGTGGTATGCGAACCACGACTGAACTAGACACTAGGCCTAGAGCCTCTAGAAGTGCTTGGACCACAAGGAACCACCCAAGGTAGTGACACAGGGGACCCACGGGAGACGCGTGCAGTGTAAATACACAACCGCGATACGCCGTTAACTTCTATGGAGAAAGTCGGGATCGGGAAAATAGAGGAAAGGGACACTTAGAAGAGGACTAGGACAAAACCCTTTGAGATCTAGGACTTTGAAGAGTCTCTACCCACGGGAGCACCGGAGTACTCGTGTTACCTCACCCAGGGAAGCCGGGTGCATAGGTGCCTTTCGGGTCGGGTTTCGTCTGTCGATTCGAATGGCGATCTGCTGCAAAGTGCTGCTGGCGGCCAAGAGAAAAGTGTCCGGGTGGATCCAAGAGTGGATCGGAGTTCTGAAGAACCTGAAAGCAGAGGGGACAGAGTCTGGGTCACTAGCCAGTGACCAGGAAGGCGATGGACAGATGCCCACCGATGTCGAGTGCTTCAGGTGCGTTGACGGTCGTCTTGACTCTTCAGCCACGAGGTCCAGGAGGCGTTGTCGGCGACCAGGAGCAGGATTCGGGCTGGTACACGATGTCTGTCGAGTGCTGAGGTGTCGGCGACCGGATTGGACCCAACAAGCCTTGGCAACGGCAAGTCTCGAGTGAAGATGTAGATCGTCGATGGTGCAGACCAGCAAGGTCTGTGGAACTCACCCAGCGAGGGTAAGTGAGGGCAGGCCTGGAGCAACCAGGATGCCAAGTAAGAAAAGGATTGGCCTTCGTTAAGGGCTACTAGCCAAAGGGCTAGCGACCGCGAAGGAGCCTCGTGACGCCGCACGTGGAGCTGGCTTACCGGACACTCGTGGAGTGGGGGCCAGTGATCTTCGGTGCAGGTGGTGCTGGAGGCTAGGGCTACTTGGAGCCCAAAGCACGACTTCTTGGGAGACCCATAAGATGGTGCACTTGCAAATGTGCTCGGTGTCCAGGGGTCACGGTCTCAAGTCACCCACGATAGCCATGGGCCTCAGCTTTGCTGGGGACTCAGGGTAGCCTCGGTGATGTCTGAGAATCCACCTCTGGTGATGCGATGACTTCGGCGTCCGACGGGAGCTTCAGAAATGCGAACCGGACAGATGCTTCTTTGGTGCCTGCCAAGCAGGGGAGTCACTCCTTGACCCCAAGGGAGATTCTTCAGTCCTCTAATCTTGTCGTAGAGCGTCGAAGGTCCAGGATTCAGTTTCAGAGTTTCGTCCAGGTATAATCTAAAGTCCTAAGGACTGGGTTCCTACCTTTATTCTAAAGATAGGGGTTGGACTACTCTGTGGCCCCACCTATGGGTGGGTCAGGGCAGAGGGGTGGCTACACCCCTTTCCCTTTGTCCAGTTCGCGCCAAAGCAGGGGCTAGAAGCCCCTGATCCGGTTTGAACTGGGGTATGCACAGGGACCCCAAATGTGCCCCCAGTGCAGGACTTCAAAGCACACAGATGGTGCTCCCGCCCAGCCCCAATACACATTATCCTGTCTGGGGAGGTGGTCACACCTCCCTGGGACAGGAAACCTATTGTCCAGGCCTCCCCTGCCGGAGTTTCGTCCAGCAGCAGGAGGCCAGACTCGTGTCTGTGGCAGCAGCATCCATTTTGTGATGCCAGGGCTCTGGAGAGAAGTTACCGGGTTAGTCAGGGTTAACATGTCTTTCCCTCTAGAAGGGTGGAATGCTACCCCCGCCGCCAGAATTGGCGGGGGGGTAGTATTCCAAGATGTTTGACACCAAACACGACATGTTTAGGTGCAGCCAGTCCAAAGTTAGCATTTTACCGCGAGGATATAATGCGCTTAAGAGTATATGGTCAGGCTGCACTACAAACAGCATCAGAGATGGTCTCCGAACGCTGCAGAGGGGCCCTGCTCACGCAGGGGCACCCTCTCACATAGGAACCACGCACTCTGCCTTTAGGATTGATAAGGCCTGCCTTAGGAGTGACTTATAGGTTTATATGTGTGTATGTATTTCGTGATATAGGTAACCTATATCACAGTAAGGGGTGCATGCACCACCTTACCCAGGCTGCAGTAGCAGACCTGTGGTGTCAGTTTGGATGGCCTTCCAGGGGTGGCATAATACATGCTGCAGCCCCTGGCAGGCCTCTGAGGTACCTATGCCCTTGGTACATAGTATACCATATACTAGGGACTTATAAGGGCACTCCAGATCCCAATCAGTGATGTGCCTAAGGCACATGGAAACCATTTTAGAGAGGAAGCAGCTAGGCTGGGGTTCTGATTAGCAGGGCCCCAGCCAGACTAATGTCGAAAAACAGTGAAGCATCAGCAAAAAGTGGGGGTACCCATGTGAAGCAGATCCTACTCTCCTACACAACCCCCCAAACGTAGGGACATTAAACTAACCTTGCCCAGTTAAGTCTTCATGTTCTAAGTGGAAATACCTAGAGAGTCCATCTGCATTCGCATGGTTACTCCCAGGCCTATGTTCCACTGTAAAGTCCATCCCCTGTAGGGAAATGGACCACCTAAGCAGTTTGGGGTTTTCACCCTTCATTTGTTTTAGCCATAAGAGGGGCTTATGGTCTGTCTGAACCAGGAAGTGGGTACCAAATAAGTATGGCCTCAACTTCTTCAGAGCCCAGACCACAGCAAAGGCCTCCCTCTCTATGGCTGACCAACGTTTCTCTCTAGGGGTCAGCCTTCTGCTAATGAAAGCTACTGGCTGATCCTGACCTTCTTCATTCAATTGTGACAGTACAGCCCCTACCCCCAATTCAGATGCATCAGTTTGAACAATGAACTTTTTGGAGTAATCAGGACTCTGCAGAATTGGAGCAGTGCACATGGCCTGCTTGAGGTCATCAAATGCCTTTTGACAGCTAGCTGTCCACTGAACCTTTTTGGGCATTTTCTTAGAAGTTAAGTCATTCAGGGGTGTCACTATTGATCCATACCCCTTGACAAATCTCCTATAGTACCCAGTCAGGCCTAAGAAGGCTCTCACCTGAGTCTGGGTAGTGGGAGCAGTCCAGTCCATGATGGTCTGGATCTTGCTCTGCAAAGGTTGAACCTGGCCTCCACCCACAAGGTGGCCCAGGTACACAACCTGACTCTGCCCTATCTGGCACTTAGTGGCCTTGATAGTCAGGCCTGCCTTTTGCAGGGCCTGTAAAACATTCCTGAGGTGGACCAGGTGATCCTCCCAGGTGGAGCTAAAGACAGCAATATCATCTAGATAAGCTGCACTATAGGCTTCCAGTCCTGTGAGAACTGTATTCACCAACCTCTGGAAAGTGGCAGGTGCATTCTTCAGACCAAAGGGCATTACCACAAATTGATAATGTCCACTAGGGGTTGAGAATGCTGTTTTGGGCTTTGCAGTATCAGCTAGTCTGATCTGCCAGTAGCCAGCTGTTAGGTCAAATGTGCTGAGATATTTGGCAGAGGCCAAAGTATCTATGAGCTCATCTGCCCTGGGTATTGGATGGGCATCAGTCCTAGTGACTGCATTGAGACCCCTGTAGTCTACACAAAACCTCATCTCTCTTTTTCCACCACTGGTGTGAGGTTTCGGTACAAGGACTACTGGACTAGCCCAAGGGCTATCTGAGGGTTCAATTACTCCCAATTCCAACATTTTCTGGACTTCAGTCCTGATACAGTCCCTGACATGGTCAGGTTGCCTATAAATCTTGTTTTTAATAGGCAGACTGTCCCCAGTGTCCACTTCATGAGTGCACCAGGTGGTCTGACTGGGTGTCAGTGAAAACATATGTCTAAACTGATTGAGGACTTGCCTGCAATCAGTTTGTTGCTGGGTAGTGAGGCTGCCTGCCAAGGCTACACCATCAACTGACCCATCGTCAGGGTTCTGTGAGAGCAGGTCAGGGAGTGGGTCACTCTCTTCCTCCTGCCCTTCATCAGTAGCCATGAGCAAGCCCATGTCTGCCCTGTCCACATATGGTTTTAACCTGTTGACATGGAGAACCCTGTGGGGACTCCTGGGTGTTCCTAGGTCCACTAAGTAAGTGACCTCACCCTTCTGCTCAACAATAGTGTGGGGTCCACTCCATTTATCTTGGAGAGCTGCTGGGGCCACTGGCTCCAACACCCACACCTTCTGTCCTGGCTGGTAAACAGTCAGAACAGCCTTTTGGTCATGCCAGGCCTTTTGAAGTTCCTGGCTAGCCTCAAGGTTTTTGGTTGCCTTTTTCATGTACTCAGCCATCCTGGAGCGGAGACCAAGTACATAGTCCACTATATCTTGCTTTGGGGGCTTGAGAGGTAACTCCCATCCTTCCTTCACCAAGCACAGTGGACCCCTCACAGGGTGGCCAAACAGAAGTTCAAAAGGGCTGTAACCAACCCCTTCTGAGGCACCTCCCTATATGCGAATAAAAGGCAGGGCAAGAGTATGTCCCATCTACGCCTAAGCTTTTCTGGGAGCCCTTTAATCATGCCCTTCAAGGTTTTGTTGAATCTCTCAACTAAACCATTGCATTGTGGGTGATAGGGTGTGGTGAACTTATAAGTCACTCCACACTCCTTCCACATTGCTTTTAAGTACCCAGACATGAAGTTAGCACCCCTGTCTGATACTACCTCCTTAGGAAAGCCCACTCTTGAGAAGATTCCCAGGAGGGCCCTTGCCACCACAGGTGCTGTAGTGGTCCTGAGGGGTATAGCTTCTGGGTACCTGGTGGCATGATCCACTACCACCAGGATAAACCTGTGCCCAGAGGCTGTTTGGGGATCCATGGGACCAACAATGTCAATCCCTACCCTCTCAAAGGGCACCCCCACCACAGGTAGTGGTATCAGGGGGGCCTTTGTAGTGCCACCTGCTTTGCCACTGGCTTGGCAGGTTACACAGGAGCGACAAAACTCCTTACTGTCTTCAGACATGTGGGGCCAGTGAAAGTGAGGGACAATTCTGTCCCAAGTCTTGTTCTGGCCCAGGTGACCTGCTAAGGGAATATCATGGGCTAGGGTCAATAGGAAGCCCCTGAACTTCAAAGGTATTACCAACCTCCTGGTAGCACCAGGCTTGGGGTCTCTACTCTCTGAGTACAGGAGTCCATCATCCCAATACACTGTATGGGGACCACTAGCTTTCCCAGCAGCCTCAGCAGCAGCTTGCTGTCTGAGGGGTTCAAGGGAGGGGCAGCTCTGCTGCTCCTGGCTCAGATCTGCCCTAGAAGGTCCCCTGTCCCCAAGAACTCAACCTGGTCAGGTTCAAGTTCCTCTGGGACAGTTCCTTCTTCAGGGCTGAGATCATCCCCCTCAAGGGACTGATCTTCCTCCTGAGCCAAGGGGGAAGGCACTGCCTTAACCCTACTACTCCTCCTCTTGGAAGGCACTTGGTCCATTCTTCCAGAATCCAAGGCCTGTTCAGTGCTAGACATTTTGGCTTGTGACCTGGTCACAGCAAACACATCTGCAGGGATCCCCAGCATTTCTGCATGGGTCCTGAGCTCCACTTCTGCCCAAGCAGAAGTCTCTAAGTCATTGCCAAGCAAGCATTCGACTGGTAGGTTTGCACTTACCACAACCTTCTTAAGGCCAGTTACCCCTCCCCAGGAGAAGTTAACAACTGCCAGAGTATGGTCTGTTCTGACATTGCTAGCATTGGTCACTTGGTACATTTCACCAAGCATAACTTGCCCAGGTAGCACAAGGTCTTGTGTCACCATTGTGACACTTGCCCCTGTGTCCCTAAATGCCAAAGCCTCACGTCCATTGATTAAAGGCTGTTGTCTGTACTTGCCCAGATTACTGGGACTCATAGAGGAGGGCACATCCATGCCTCCATCACAGACTAACACAGCCTGAGTCAGTTCTCTGACTAGGTCAGAGCCCAACTCAGTACCCAGGGTGAACCCTACTAAACCCTTGGCTGGAGCACTCCCACCAACTGTACTAGGGGGAACAGGTGCCTTAGGGGCATTGGTGGGTGCTGGACTGGAGTCTTTGGACTTGGTGCAATCACTGGTCCAGTGGGTCTTTTGCTTACAGACCTTGCACCATGGTTTTCTTTGGCCTTTCCCTTTGGTAGACTGTGAATCCCCACCAGAAGAAGATTTTTGGGGGCCTGATGAAGACTTTTGATCTTTACCCTTCTCCCCACCCTTTTCAGAGTTCTTAGCATCTTGCTTCTTGGTTTCCCCACCTTGGTTCTGTACCTTCTGCTTCACCCTGGTTCTGACCCATTTGTCTGCCTTCTTTCCCAATTCTTGGGGAGAGGTCAGATCAGAGTCTACCAGGTATTGATGCAACAGCTGATTTTGACAGTTATTAAGAATCTGCTCCCTCATTATCAGATTGTACAATCCTGAGAAGTCACACACCTTACTGCCCATCAACCAGCCTTCCAGAGCCTTGGCAGAACAATCCACATAGTCTACCCAGTCTTGAGTCTGTGCTTTTTGGGTATCTCTGAACTTCAACCTGTACTGTTCAGTGGTTAGGCCAAACCCATCAATAAGAGCACTCTTCAAGACCTTGTAATTATCAGCATCCTCCTCTCTAACAGTGAGGAGCTTATCTCTACCTTTGTCAGCAAAGGAGAGCCACAAGATTGCTGCCCACTGCTCCTGAGGGACCTTCTGTACCTTACAGGCCCTCTCTAGAGCAGTTATCCACTTGTGGATGTCATCCCCATTCTGATAGGGAGGGACAATCTTGCTCAGGTTCCTATGGTCATAGGACCTTTCCCTATCTCTAGGGATATGGCTGCCACCATGGGACTCTAGTCCCAACTTTCTTCTCTCTCTAAAGAGATCTAGGGACTCCCTGTCTATGGCTAGTTGCTTCTTTTTGAGTTCAAGCTGAGCTTCCTCATATTGAACCAGCCTCTTTCTTCTCTCATGAGAGGATTCCCTCCTATGAGATGAGACAGAGCTCCCTATTGAGGTGCCAGAGTGGTTAGACTCCTGAGAAGAAGATCTAGACCTTCTGGGCACACTCACAATCCTTCCTGGGGGGACAAAGGGAGCCTCATTCTGATCCTCCTCTTCCTCTTCCTCAGGAGGGGTTGGATTATCCAGGTCAGGGCCATTGTCACCCTCCTGGCCAGTTTCAGAGGGGGGCTGGGGGTACTGGTACCCCTGGCCTCCATCCTCTTCTTCTGCCCCACCCTCAGCTCCTACCCCTTCAGTCCCTACAGGGCTTACTAAGGTCATAAGCCACCAACAACTCCTTGAGGTGTTGGGTGGTGGGGCTTTGGCCTGTCCTTATTTTTCTCAAGTTGCATAAAGCTCTCAATTCCAAGAATGGGAGTGTATCATACTTGGAGGGTGGAAGCTCAATGGCTTCCTGCAAGGATTCTTTGGATCCTGCCCTTAAAGACATTACTAGTGTGGTGTGGTGTATGCACTACCTACCCTAGTGTGGCCTACTAAACTCTCTTGAGTTGTCGAAAGGGTTGTGCTATCCCTTAACACACAACTCTAAGTTCAGTAGAACTTACTGTTATTCTAAGCTTAAATTATATGTACCTTAGGTACCTTTAGTGGTTTTCAGTTGATCAATTCAATTGAGATTATCTGGTAAAACAATAGCAAGCTGGAATCCCACACGCTGCACACCAATGTGAGAAGTTGGCCTGGCATATGCTGTCCACTAATTATAGTGGGCACCTTGCACCAGTCCAAACAACCCCTTATTGGAGATAGGTTAAAGACAACCTTATTGAAAGCTATCCTAGTGGTAGCTATGGAGAGCAGCCTTCAGGCTAAGTCTTGAAGGAATGTAAAGCAGCTTGTTTTACCAGTCTATAATCTCTTGAGTGACCAAATGAAAGAGCACCACACCAGGTATATATTCAAAATATATGTATTTATTGCTAAACACACCCCTCTAGTCTCTTTATGAGGCTAGAGTTCGAAGTACATAAGTTATAAGTTATTTAAATCACAGTAATAGCACAAATACACGTTTGGGCCCTAGGGGCGTACCAAACCATATACCAATAAAGTGGTATGCGAACCACGACTGAACTAGACACTAGGCCTAGAGCCTCTAGAAGTGCTTGGACCACAAGGAACCACCCAAGGTAGTGACACAGGGGACCCACGGGAGACGCGTGCAGTGTAAATACACAACCGCGATACGCCGTTAACTTCTATGGAGAAAGTCGGGATCGGGAAAATAGAGGAAAGGGACACTTAGAAGAGGACTAGGACAAAACCCTTTGAGATCTAGGACTTTGAAGAGTCTCTACCCACGGGAGCACCGGAGTACTCGTGTTACCTCACCCAGGGAAGCCGGGTGCATAGGTGCCTTTCGGGGTCGGGTTTCGTCGTCGAGTCGAATGGCGATCTGCTGCAAAGTGCTGCTGGCGGCCAAGAGAAAAGTGTCCGGGTGGATCCAAGAGTGGATCGGAGTTCTGAAGAACCTGAAAGCAGAGGGGACAGAGTCTGGGTCACTAGCCAGTGACCAGGAAGGCGATGGACAGATGCCCACCGATGTCGAGTGCTTCAGGTGCGTTGACGGTTGTCTTGACTCTTCAGCCACGAGGTCCAGGAGGCGTTGTCGGCGACCAGGAGCAGGATTCCGGTTGGTACACGATGTCTGTCGAGTGCTGAGGTGTTGGCGACCGGATTGGACCCAACAAGCCTTGGCAACGGCAAGTCTCGAGGAAGATGTAGATCGTCGATGGTGCAGACCAGCAAGGTCTGTGGAACTCACCCAGCAAGGGTAAGTGAGGGCAGGCCTGGAGCAACCAGGATGCCAAGTAAGAAAAGGATTGGCCTTCGTTAAGGGCTACTAGCCAACGGGCTAGCGACCGCGAAGGAGCCTCGTGACGCCGCACGTGGAGCTGGCTTACCGGACACTCGTGGAGTGGGGGCCAGTGATCTTCGGTGCAGGTGGTGCTGGAGGCTAGGGCTACTCGGAGCCCAAAGCACGACTTCTTGGGAGACCCAGAAGATGGTGCACTTGCAAATGTGCTCGGTGTCCAGGGGTCATGGTCTCAAGTCACCCACGATAGCCACGGGCCTCAGCTTTGCTGGGGACTCAGGGTAGCCTCGGGGAAGTCTGAGAATCCACCTCTGGTGATGCGATGACTTCGGCGTCCGACAGGAGCTTCAGAAATGCGAACCGGACAGATGCTTCTTTGGTGCCTGCCAAGCAGGGGAGTCACTCCTTGACCCCAAGGGAGATTCTTCAGTCCTCTAAT
The DNA here is from genome assembly GCA_963921515.1 of Calotriton arnoldi. Taxonomy (NCBI): domain Eukaryota; kingdom Metazoa; phylum Chordata; class Amphibia; order Caudata; family Salamandridae; genus Calotriton; species Calotriton arnoldi. The sequence continues at coordinate 708 of CAWUFW010016706.1, read as the reverse complement.
CTTGTCGTAGAGCGTCGAAGGTCCAGGATTCAGTTTCAGAGTTTCGTCCAGGTATAATCTAAAGTCCTAAGGACTGGGTTCCTACCTTTATTCTAAAGATAGGGGTTGGACTACTCTGTGGCCCCACCTATGGGTGGGTCAGGGCAGAGGGGTGGCTACACCCTTTCCCTTTGTCCAGTTTGCGCCAAAGCAGGGGCTGGAAGCCCCTGATCCGGTTTGAACTGGGGTATGCACAGGGACACCAAATGTGCCCCCAGTGCAGGACTTCAAAGCACACAGATGGTGCTCCCGCCCAGCCCCAATACACATTATCCTGTCTGGGGAGGTGGTCACACCTCCCTGGGACAGGAAACCTATTGTCCAGGCCTCCCCTGCCGGAGTTTCGTCCAGCAGCAGGAGGCCAGACTCGTGTCTGTGGCAGCAGCATCCATTTTGTGATGCCAGGGCTCTGGAGAGAAGTTACCGGGTTAGTCAGGGTTAACATGTCTTTCCTCTAGAAGGGTGGAATGCTACCCCCGCCACCAGAATTGGCGGGGGGTAGTATTCCAAGATGTTTGACACCAAACACGACATGTTTAGGTGCAGCCAGTCCAAAGTTAGCATTTTACCGCGAGGATATAATGCGCTTAAGAGTATATGGTCAGGCTGCACTACAAACAGCATCAGAGATGGTCTCCGAACGCTGCAGAGGGGCCCTGCTCACGCAGG